>BQNB010053283.1:0-40090 GCA_026074375.1 Tanacetum coccineum | reverse complement strand
GGCAGTTTTTGTCTGTTTTTGGTCATTTAAGCTCGTTTTTAGAGGTAAAAGATATGTGTAATTAAGCACTTATCAAGGAGACTTGGATGATTATGTTGGATACTGCTGAACTGAGGCGTCCGACTCTAGTGCCAAAGGATCATTATTTGGTTGACTGAACCTTTCCATCATAATTCTGTTCTCATTAGCATGCACCTCATGTTGCTTTAGGTAGGCATACAACTATTTCAAACCTCTGCTAAGTTTTACTTCAGTTATGAATCTACTCCACTCAGGCAACATGTTGTTTACAAACTTTGAGTTAAGCTGCATCCTGGACATGGTCATCTTGATGTTTCTCATGTCATTAATGAGCTTCGTAAACCTAACGTAGTATCCTTGAATGTTTTCTCCTTTGATTTGACGGAAGTGTTCAAATTCATCGTATAACTGAGATTCCCTATCATCCTTTGTTAACTCAGAACCTTCCAGAATCATCTTCACGTTTTCCCAAATGTCTTTGGCGTCAGTATAGTGATTGATGAGTGAGTAGATGTCCTTTGGTATACCCTGAAGTAGGATATTGGTTGCACGAATGTCAGCTTTATACCTTTCTTTTTCTTCAGCTGAAAGGTCGTTAAGGACTCTAGCACGTACTGGACCTTGTTGAACTGCACCCTCAGTTCCTCCAGTAATAACATCTGACACCGTTCCCATCTGAAATGGTCCTTCTTTAATGGACTTCATAATATTCTCTCCATTATCCTTTCCTAGACAGTACAGACGAATACGTTGTTGCCAAGATTCAAAGTCTGTTCTGTCAAGCATTGGTGGGCGTGTATCAGAACCTGCACACTGGATGTCTTCTTGCATACTAGACATCTTGTATTATTATGATATGATATGTTTTGATCGATCAATGATTAGTGAGTGTACGTTAAAAGTGGTGAGGTTAATGTATTCGTGTTTTGTTTTAGTGATATTAAATCCCGAGTTTGAAGTATTTCAAATTTCGAAGACAGAAGCTCAACTCGCCGCCAAAGGCTATCAAACCGCTGCAAAGAAATAAGCAACCCGCCGGTGGAATTTTAAGGCAACTCGCCGAACACAACTCGCTGCCAAGCAACCCGCCGCGAGGAATTAAGGCAACTCGCTGGTGAAATTTTAGGGCAACTCGCCGAACACAACTCGCTGCCAAGCAACCCGCCGCGAAGAGTTAAGCAACCCGCCGCGAAGAATATTTTGATCAAACCGCCGTAGAGTTTTCAAACCGCCAGAGTTTCCTTAAGAAATTTGTTATTTAAAATATTCAACCCGCTGATAACCTGTTCAAAAACCGTTGTTAGAAAACCGTGCGTATTAACAACTCGCCTCTTTGAGCAACTCGCCGCCTATTCAAACCGCCGGTAAGCAAACCGCTGCTTAGTAACAACTCGCCGCTTGAGCAACTCGCCACTTAAGCAACCCGCCGTGTGTCAGAGAGTTGGTAACCTACTCAATAAAATAATATTTTTCACCAAACCGCCGTGAAGAAAATTGAGGCAATCAGGTTATTTTTAGCCTTTGCTTCATACATGGGATTTACTGTCTACCAAATAGATGTTAAAAGTGCATTTCTCTATGGCACTATTGAAGAGGAGGTGTATGTCTATCAACCTTCAGGCGTTGTTGATCCTGCTCATCCAAACAAAGTTTATAAGGTGATTAAATCTCTTTATGGTCTTCATCAAGCCCCTAGAGCTTGGTATGAGACACTTTCTTCTTTTCTGATAGAAAATGGTTTCAGGAGAGGTACCATCGACAAAACATTGTTTATCAAGAAGAAAAAGAGTAACATTATGTTAGTCCAAGTGTATGTGGATGACATTATTTTTGGTTCTACAAAGAAGTCTATATGTACAGAGTTTGAAGACTGTATGCACAAAAGATTCCAAATGAGCTCCATGGGTGAACTCACTTTCTTTTTGGGACTTCAAGTGAAGCTACAACCTAATGGAATTTTTTCTAGTCAGGATAAGTATGTAGCTGACATCCTTAAGAAGTTTAATTTTTGGATCATCAGAACAGCTACTACTCCTATTGAGTCTAATAAGCCACTGATCAAGGATGAAGATAGTGAAGATGTAGATGTACATGTCTACAGATCTATGATTGGTTCCCTAATGTATTTGACCGCATCAAGGCCAGACATCATGTTTACTGTGTGTACATGTGCTAGATTTCAAGTCACTCCAAAAGCCTCACACTTAAATGCAGTAAAAAGGATTTTTAGGTACCTCAAACATCAACCCAAATTAGGTTTATGGTATCCTAGGGATTAACCTTTTGAACTAGAAGCTTTCTCAGACAGTGACTATGGAGGAGCCAGCCTTGATAAAAAATCAATAACAGGTGGCTGTCAATTTTTTAGTAGAAGATTGATATCTTGGCAATGCAAGAAGCAAACTATTGTGACAAATTCTACTACTGAGGCAGAATATGTTGCAACTGCTAACTGTTGTGGGCAAGTACTATGGATACAAAATCAGATGATGGATTATGGTTTTAATTTCATGAACACTAAAATCCATATTGATAATGAGAGAACTATAAGTGTTATTAAGAATCCTGTTACTCATTCTAGGACCAAGCATATCGAGATTCGATTTCATTTTATCAGAGATTACTATGAGAAAAGACTGATAGAAGTTATCAAGATTCACACAGACTCTAATGTTGCAGACCTTCTCACCAAAGGATTTGATGTCACAAGATTTAACTTTTTGGTGGTTAGCATTGGGATGTTAAATCTGTAGCTATATTTGAGGGGAGGTTACATTGTAAAGTTTGTACTTGTAGTTAGAATTAATACTGCTAGGGTATTAATTCTGGTAGTTAGGATTGTTAGTTCAGGTTAATATTGCCTTATAAAAACATCTTGTAGTATTTTTCTTGTTTTTGGACTAACTCTCTCAGGACAAGCATGGATTTGAGGATGGATGGAAGATGTGCTGGTAGCTTTTCACATATCTGGTCTGTAAGTTATTTCTACTAGAGAAAAGATACTTCTGGTAGACTACAAGTTAATTCTGGTAGACCAATATTAATATTGGTATATGACCGTTGGTGCCGGTGAGGTTAAATTGGTTTTCCCTGTCCTATTTGGATAATTACTGAATTTTATTCATTAACACATCTTTCTTTACTATAAAGAAACTACTTTTTAGTGTGTCCAATAAGAAACCTTGTTTCTCATTAATATAAATTCAATTGCCCTTCTCTACCAGCACTTAGTTACTTAAACGAACCAAACCCAGCACTCATACTCGATTATTAACAATTTCTATTCATCAAGAACTCAAGATGGCCAATTTACGGTACTCAGACAAGCATAACATGGTCGCTTTAATAAAGAAACCCAATGAAGGTATGGGTTTCTCGGAGATAGTAGATTTTCTTAGAGGTACTTCTCTAAGGTATGCTTTAACTCATAATTCTCACTATCTATGATTCCCTAGTCAAACTTTCTGGCAGACTGCTACAGTTAGAACACTAGCTAATGGGACTCAAGAATTAGTAGCATCTATTGATAATAAGGATTATACTATTATAAGGCATTGTCAGAAGTAAAACTATAATTCGGCAGATGCAGCAGGTATTAGTAATTTACCCGATGCTGAAATTTATAATGGGTTGGCACCATTGGGGTAAGTTTCTGAGGGCAAATTAACTTTTTAGAAAAAGAATTTTACACCCCAATGGAAATTTTTAATTCACACCATTCTACATTGCTTAAGCCCTAAGTCTGGTGGATGGGATCAATTTGGTAGTCCTATTGCTACTGCATTGATCTGTCTATCTAGTAATATGGTTTATAATTTTTCAAAGTTGATTTTTGATGGCATGGTTCATAACATAGAGAGTAATACTAAATTTCTGATGTATCCAAGATTTTTGCAAATGATTTTGGGTATCACTACTGAAAATAATGGAAAGTATTTAGTCCCAACTTTGACTAAAAAGCTTTTTGCAAATATGAAAAGGGGATATGCAGGGGATATGTACCATTGTTGCCTGCAATGGTTAGCTGGTGAGTGAGGATCAAGGTGAAGGCTCAGCAATCCCAGCTGAACCCCAACACACACCTACTAATCCAGTCTCATCCACATCTCAACCAACAATTCCATCTACCAATGAACCACTTCCACAACCATCACCACCTAGGCAACTTGACAGACAGGATACTGAGATTCCTCAATCTCAGGGTCCTACTTTCACCCATGTAGCAGATGAGGCAACCACCACAGGTGTGAGGGTTGGTACTGAGGGAGCTACCACTACAACCTCTGGCTTAGATGCAGGGTTGGACAGTGGTAACATACATGAGTCTCCACTCAGGTCCCATGAAGCACCTCTCCATGAAGGTTACACTTCAGGAAGTGCTGAAGAAGCTTGCAACTAAAGAATTGACTACCCCCCCCCCCCCCCCCCCCCCCCCCCCCCCCTGGGGTGTCGGTGTTTTTGTGGGGTGTGTGGTGTGCCAGGGGTCCTGTACCTAAGTTGGTCACAAGGATTGCTAAATTGGAGAAAGAGTTGCCATCAGACAAATACTACCCTAGGGAGAGTGTTCTCAATTTAGAATTGAAAGGGTGAAGTCTTTGAACGTAGCATTAAAAAGAAAGCAAAGAAACGTGGTTGTGTCTGACTCAGAGGATGGAAGAAACAAAGAAATCAGGGGAGGAAATTCAGTATTGATGATGATCCTCTAGTTTCTTTGGTCAGAGAGTCTATAAAGGAAAAAGATACAGATTTTGTGACTCCTACCAAAATCAGTGCTTCAGGGGAGGTACAAGTGCAAGATATTAGTCCTACAACCTTGGAAGCAACTAAAAACCTTATCACAGGTTCATTTCTTAGGAAAGGAAAGTCAACTTATATAGGTTATAAGTTATAAAGGAGTAAAACAAGGTCAAAGTCAATTGAAAAAGATATTAGTACTGATTTGGATGTTGATATTGAATTTAATCCTAGCAGTGAAGATTTTAATACTGGCAATGAGGATTTTAATACTGGTAGCTTAGGAGTTAGTACTGGTAGTAGACCAGTTAGTACTCCTAGTGTAGTTCAAACCATAAATGTCATAATTCCTTCTCCAATTAAAAGTCAAAGAGAAGGAAAAGCTCCAATGACTATAGAAGAAATTCAAGCTACCAAAAGAACAAAAGCACAAATTCAACAAGAAGAAGTTGGTCTTGTAGAAGCCATGAGATTGCAAGAATTACAGGAGGAAGAGGCTATAAGACAAGTTCATTTGGATGCTTTGCTAGGTAAAAGGATTTTAATGGAGGAAGAATTATTAGAACAACAAAAGAAAAGAAAAGCTGAAGTTCAAGAAGCTACTCAGTATTATACAGAAGAGGATTGGGATACCATCAGAGCAAAACTTGAAGCAAATGCAGAACTGACCAAGAGTCTACAAGGAGAAAGTATGACTAGTGAAGATTTTGCAAAAAGGATGGTGGAAATGATAAATCAGAAAAAGAAGTTTTATGCTGAACAAAAGGCTAAGGCAAGAAACGCATGCAATGGACACAAGCACGTCAAGAGATTATATGAGTACCTTCATCAAGAATCAAAGCTCATGGAAATTGACTCAATTGAAGAAACTTACTTTTGATGAGCTCAAGACTGAATTTGAAAAGCTGGTGAAGAGTATTGAAAACTTTGTGCCAATGGAAACTGATGAAAGAGTAAAGAGACAAGGTGTTCAACTGGAGCAAGAAGTTTCAAAGAAACAAAAGACCATTGAAGAGGTTTCGGTCTTAGAAGAAAGTATTACAGAGCCAGTGATTGCTAAGAAAGAAGAAATTGAGAAGTCTGTAAAGAAGAGAGGTAAAATCAGGAAACAAAAGGCAAGGAAAGGAATACATATTGACAAGACTGCACAGGATGAAAGTGAAGAAGAAAGGGAAGCATTCATGAAGGATAAAGTCACAAGTGCTTCATCAGATTCTGAGATTGGAATAGATGCTATTCCAACTGCTACAAAACCTCCTAGTATTGTTGATTGGAAGATCATTCCTCAATCAAGACAAAAGGCTGTTTATCAGATCATAAGAAGAGATGGTTCTGATAAAATTTGTATGAGTTTTGGAGCCATACTTAAAGACTTTTCAAGAGACGATCTTACAGAGTTGTACAGATTGGTGATTGTGACAACCGTCAATTTTCAGAAGTTTAAATAACTATTTTACCCTTTGACTTTTCGGTTTTAACTTGACTTTTGACCGTTTGACGTTTTATCGTCATATAAAAACAATTACCGCGTAACTAATAATTTTTTGGGACTTATTTTAATAATAAATCATAATTATTACTACATAATTTTCATTTATAATTTTTTTTTTATCTTTTTCAAATTTATTTGGCAAAACGAGAATAACGCGTACCGACACGAAACTAATAAAATTTTATTTAATTATCGTAATTTATTTAATAAAAATATTTAATAAATTATTTTACATTTTATTTCAAAAACGTTTGTTAAAAACGCGTAAGTTAAAGTTTTGTTTTTACGGGCAACGCTTAACCGTGATGCCCGAGGATTTCCAAATAAATAATGAATATTTAAAATAAACGTTATAAAACATTTTTGAAAACAAGTCATGTAAATACTCATTTTCGATGGAAAAATTATTTGGAAAACAATGGCGCAAGTTTCGTGTTTTAAATCATCCGTTTACTAGCCCAAACGAGTCCCGAACCAATATTTTACAAAAATTTCCCAAAATATTACAACTTCAGTCCTTGGAGAAAAATTTATAAAACCCGCCCTATACTTCTAGAGACTTGTCATATTTTTTAAAAAAAAAAACTTTGAAGTATAAATATTTTTTTCTTCTCATTCCTCTCATAAAATTTCACACACTAAGAGGGGAGGGAGTCCATGGCTGTTGGCTTGGTGCCAAGCCATGGCGCCAAAATGGCCAACGGCGCACGACACCATGGCTCGCGCCAAGGGTCTTCGCGCCGTGGCTAACAGCCCACGCCAAACTCAATTTTTTTTAAATCTATCCGTTAGGGGGAGCGGATATTCAAAAAAATACCCCAAAAATCACAATTTTACCCTTTTAAAAATCCTATAAATACCCCCTTTTTATTTCATACCTTCACTACAACACTGTTCAATACACTTCTAAATCAATACTTCTTTTTTCTTTCAAAAATGTGGATCAAAATAATCTCAACAATTTTCATCTCTCTCTCTCTCTCTACACACATACGATCATTATGATGCTTTCTTTCAACCCGACTATGATCGAATAAGCGGGATTATATTCGTATCAACATTATTGTGGTTTTGTGTGAGCAAGAAAGCCAGGGTTCGAGTGATGGTCCAAAAGGAGGAGGACATATATATTATCGAGGAACGAGAAGGCGGACAATGCTAATCGATGACTATTTTGGTGACGACGATATGAACCGAAATTGATCCTGAAGAAAAGTTTATGGCGCAGTAATCATTGTATGAGATTCCTACACTTACTTTAATAAAATAACTCACGATATCTTAGCCAACTCTTGATAATGTGTCTAACCCCTTGCCTGAGTACTTTAGGAATTTTAGAGTTACGGATCAATGCGATCGGTCGTAATAGTATTGGTCCATTTTAAAGCGCACATCTGCCATAACGCCAAAATGGCATAACGCACCTGCAAAACACTGATTCATTTGTGATGAGTATATTGCCAAATTAGCTGAACGTACTTCACGAGAATGCTTAGATCACTTTACTAAATGCATTCACGTTTTATATCATAATAATTTTTTAAGAAGGCCAACTGCAACTGATATTCAAAAAACATATCAATTGCACGAAGAAAAACATGGACTCCCGAGAATGCTCGGTGAGCACATACGATGTATGCATTGGGATTGAAAAATTGCCCAAAAAGGCCTTACATGGGCAAGTTTCAAAAAGGAGTACTCATAATACCTAACTCTTTGTTAGAAGCTGTTGCTGATCAAAAATTATGGATTTGGCATGCATATTTTGAGGTTCCTGGTGCGAATAATGATTTAAATGTGTTATATGGTTCCCCATTATTTGATGATGAAATTGCTGATATAGCTCCAGAGTGTCCGTTTGTTGTAAACGGTCATAACATATAGTATATGACCTATTAGCCGACTTATTTAACCAGCATAGGTCAATAGCGTTTAGTTAAAACGTTTTTCTGTTGCTAAGGAGAATGAAAAATCCATGAAGTTTTAAAGATAAGCTTGCAAAGAACTCGTGCCATAATAGGAAATGAACAGGGGGCATTTCGGATATGATTCCTACAAGGTCGTTGGGTTGTATATATACGATAGTACCCCGAGTCGGCTGTGCAATGCAAGAATCAACACCCTCAATAAGAATCATGTATTGATTGTATAATTTTACATAACCTGGCTATAGTAAGCGAGGAATTTGAAGTTAAGCTTCAGAGATATGTTCGATGAATCCAAGCACACGAACATTGTTAGAGACATGGCGAAAAGATTGACTTACCTGTTAAGGGGAACAGGAGCAAACGACTTCGCGATATGGAAAACGCACAACGAACTCGAAGAAGACACTTGTGGAACATCTAAGGAAAATAATGAATAGATGAGTAGTGTTGGTGTTTGTATTAGTGGAGGTAATGTTTAAGTAATGTTAGAATGTATGATTAAGTAGTGTAGAATGTAGTGTAAGTGTTATATGGTAGATGATGGTTTAGAGTGATGTTTAGTTGGAATGAAGGGAAGAGTTTAATTGTATGAGTTATTGTGAAATAGAGAGGAAGAGTGCAAGTGGCAGGATCGCAAATTCCTGGTGCCCAAACACTTTCCACTGCGCGTTCGGTGCCAAGGCATTTCTAAGATGCCAGAACTCCATTTTTATCTGACGTGGCTACCTACGTTATTTGAGTGTGGCACACTTTTGGTGTTTTGGGCAAGCGGAGGGAGAGAGGTTGGCAGCAGACAGAGCATCGGGGCACTGTGCTCAGAGCTTCAAAAGGTGCCGTAGCGGCACGCACGTCAGGAGATCGGTGAGGCGTGCGCGAGTGAGGTGTGGTTCGGGGGCGCATATAGAGCGGCGCGCGGCGCGGCGTTCCGAGAAAGGGGGGGTGCCGCGCGCCGCCGGCCAGGTCGTTCGTAGAAGTGCGACTGCTCAGAGGTGGGACGTATGGTGGCAAACTGCTGTCCGCTGGCGGCGCATCATCATCGATGGGTAGGCGGGGGGCAACGCCAGCGGGTGCCGCGAGGTGGGCGACGCACGAGGGCAGGCGACGCTGTGGTCGCAGAAGCTAGCCGGCGCAGCCGTGTGCGGACGTGTGGGGGGGGCGGGGGGGTTAGAGTATCATTACCGCGGCGAGTGCAGCACCATAAAACACCTCGAAACCTCTAGATCTTGCCTATATTTTCCGTGCATTATGGTTACATCGAGTGTAAAAACGATATTTAATTTAGGTGTTAATTTTGGCCTTTGTTTTTGGTCTATTAGGGGCTGTCCGCCGCCAAACCACCACTGTGGTGGCGGTCGGACGACAGTACAGCCACCACAGCCGTACCTTGTGGTGTTGGACTGTGATGGCGCAACCCCACGTGATGCCGGGTGGTCAGCCGCCTAAAACCACCACTGTGGTGGCGGCCGAACCCACTGTGACCACCACAGCCGCACCATGGTGGTGTCAGGCTTGTGGTGGTGATTCCCCATTTACTAATTTAATTTTTATAAATCATTTCCGGTTATTAATTGATTTTCCGATGTAAAAACGCGGTCTATATGAGTGTTTGGACATGCATGTAAATCTGCCATTAGGGGCATTTCGATTGGTTGATACCAGCCCATATAAGGGTGTTTGAATCAGAGTTTATGTCTTATTAGGGGTGTTTGGGACAGCAGCCCCTAAATAAGGGTGTGTTTGTTTTACTTATATTTAATACTTATGTAAACTTGACAAATTACTAATTAGGAGACGCGAAAATACTTGTGATATTGATTAATGGAAAAGAGGAAATATTGTATTTTAGATACATGGAAACGTTGTATAAACGGCAAGGTCATGCCGAAATTTCTAAAAATCTATATACTTAGTAATTTTTCTCTTAAATTTCTATTATCTTAAAAATCCGATAAAAGGACAAAGTTATATAGTCTTTATATATTTATCAAATTATAAATATACAGTAACCCGATGAATAATCGAAAACTATACTTTTACAAATGATATAACTATTTTAACTAAAATCGTCAAGAAAATGAAACATTAACTTATAATATATTATTTTTTAAGTCACGACTAAAAGACTAATTAAAACTTTTGTAAAAGTTTTAAAGACATTACTTGTCTAAATTGTAACCTTAAAACGTATGTTTACGTTTATTAAATAAATCTTTAACGAGTTATTTAGTAATTTTCCGAACGCGTGTCGGATAATATTGTTTTAATTAATATCTCACATTTATTATATATAATACTTATAAAGAATTATACACTTTAAATAATGCGCTTTCGAATGTTTGCCTTTGGTTATATAATTCCCAACATGAATTATACGCGTTTGTTTTCTTATGTAATATATACGGGGATATATTACATATTTTGTTTTTACTCTTTTGGCTCATTTCACTTAATCAACCACCCGATGTGTTAATAATTGGGAATTGAAGTCTTTATAATTTGTCGTGGTCGATGTAACTATCCATCGGATAAGAACCCAAATAACAACATCCCTAAACTGATGGGTCCGTAACCGTTAGATAAAGGCCAAAGGCCGGCTACTTAGATTGCTACTGGCTCACCTTCTACTATGATTATTCAAGAAGATGCTCCTGCAGCTACTTCCATCTCTTTGGAATCACAAACATCGCCTCCTGACACTGGTGTTGTAGAATCTGAGACACCATTCGGTACATTTTACAGTGATTTGGCTGAACCCTATTTTGCTTCTGAATTCAACGCAGACGCATCCTCTTCCGGTACAGTCAATGTAGATGTTACTCTTAACTCACCAATAACTCATGTGTAAAAGTAGACTAAGGATCATCCGTTAGAAAATGTGATTGGTGACTTACATCGTCCAGTACCTACCAAACAACAACTAGTGACAGATGCCATGTGGTGTTTCTTCAACGAGTTTCTAACTCATGTCGAGCCAAAGAACTATAAACAAGCCTTAGAGCATTCATGCTGGATTAAGGCTATGCGAGAAGAAATTCATGAGTTCGAACGTCTTGATGTGTGGGTACTTGTACCATCTCCAGACAATATTCTAATCATCCCATTGAAATGGATATTCAAGATCAAGTTGGATGAATATGGAGAGGTGTTGAAGAACAAAGCTCGGTTAGTAGCAAAAGGTTATCGTCAAGAAGCATGAATTGACTTTGAGGAATCCTTTGCACCAGTTGCTCGACTCGAAGCTATCAGATTCTTCATTGCTATGCACGCATACATCTCAATCTACAGGACATTCATTCAGATGATCCTGTAAAACGCAGTTACGCGTCCACACATACACACAGGGGGTGACTAATATTTGCATTTCTGCCAATTTGTTCTGCAACCTCAAGGTGAGTTCAAAGCCTCGCATTTAAATCTTTTATGTTTTAAAACCCGTGAGGGAGATACATGCTTGTTTTAAAAAATCAAACACAGGTGATTTTATTATGTGAACGTTGCTATGAGTGTTATGTTGTGGCCCTTCCTTCATGAACCGTCAATCACCGCTAACCGGTGAACGCTGATGCAATAATAATAGATTTATTTTGGCCTAATGACCTGTCTGGCATGTGTTCCTTGCAAGGGCATACGTAGACATATTGTATTTAGTATTGGGAGTGTGTAACATTATCACTCCAGGTTGGGCACATGGTTAAGGTTCGGTTCGTACTCAGCATCCCGTTGTGATTGTTCTATGAACTAAATGTTTTGCTATGCTTGTGTTCAAAATAATTGTTTATAAACTCTATGAATTCACTCAACATTTTTGTTAACGTTTTAGCATGTTTATCTCAGGTATATTCTTGCTAGCTTGGATGGGATGGAATGCGGATATCGAAAGACGTGAACTTGGTGAACTTTGTACACACGATAAAATGTTTACTTTTAAAGAAACTTAATCATATATGGGTTTTATATATGAACAGCGATTTATAAGTTTATTGGGACCTTGTACTCTGAACTTTTATTTAATAGAAATTGAATTTCGTTTTACCGTGACTCGTGAGCTTAATTAATGATGTACACCTAAAGAATCCTCTTCCAGCACAGTCAATGTCGATGTTACTCTTAACTCACCAATACCTCATGTGCAAAAGTGGACTAAGGATCATCTGTTAGAGAAAGTAATTGGCAACTTAGATCAACCAGTTTCTACCAGACAACAATTAGAAACTGATGCTATGCGGTGCTTCTTCAATGAGTTTTTCACACATGTCGAACCAAAGAACTACAAACAGGCCTTAGATCATTCATGCTGGATTAAGGCTATGCAAGAAGAAATTCATGAGTTTGAATGAATAGATGTTTGGGAACTAGTACCATCTTCACTAAATATTTTAATCATCCCGCTCAAATGGATTTTCAAAATCAAGTTGGATGAATATGGAGAAGTGTTGAAGAACAAAGCTCGGTTAGTTGCAAAAGGTTATCGTCAAGAAGCAGGAGTTGATTTTGAGGAATCCTTTGCACCAGTTGCTCGACTCGAAGCTATCCGACTCTTCATTGCGAATGCAGCAAATCAGAACATGATCATCTTTCAGATGGATGTGAAAACCGCCTTTCTAAATGGCGAACTGAATGTAGTCTATGTGAGTTAACCTGAAGGATTTGTAGATCCTGAGCATCCTACTCATGTGTACTGGATGAAGAAAGCTCTTTATGGGCTAAAGCAGGCTCCACGTACGTAGTATGACAAGTTGTCCAAGTTTCTCATCTTAACAGGATTTACGAAGGGCGTAGTTGATCCAACTCTCTTCACCAGGAAAACAGGCAAACACATTTTACTTGTGCAGATATATGTTGATGATATTATCTTTGCCTCAGCAAACCCTAAGTCTTGCCAACTTTTTACACATGAAATGAATTCAACTATTCAGATGTCGATGATGGGAAAAATGTCTTTATTTCTAGGATTACAAGTTTTACAAAATCCCAGAGGCATCTTTATAAACCAGTCAAAATTTGCTCTTGAAATCTTAAAGAAATATGGTTTTAACACTAGCACCCCAATTGACACTCCTATGGCGGAGCGTCCGAAACTAGATGAAGATAAGGGAGGAAAACTCATTGATCCTACACGTTATCGTGGCATGGTCGGCTCCCTTATGTATCTAAGTGCTAGTAGACCTGATATTGTATTTGCTGTCTGTATGTGTGCTCGGTATCAGGCAAAGCCTACCGACAAGCACCTTCATGCTATTAAACGGATCTTTCGATACCTCAAAGGAACCATTCACATGGGTCTGTGGTATCCGAAGGACTCTGGTTTTGCGCTAAAAGCCTTTGCAGATGCTGATTATGCAGGTTGTCAAAACACCAGGAGAAGTACGTCTGGATCCGCTCAATTTCTTGGAGATAGGCTTGTAAGCTGGTCTTCGAAGAAGCAAAAGAGTACTGCTATCTCCACCACAGAGGTAGAATACATCGCTTTGTCTGGATGTTGCGCTCAAGTCCTCTGGATGAGATCACAACTATCGGACTATGGATTTAACTTCAACAAGATTCCTCTATATTGTGACAATCAAAGTGCTATTGCGTTATGCTATAACAGTGTTCAACATGCAAGATCTAAGTACATTGATATCCGTCATCACTTCATAAAAGAGCAAGTTGAATGCAGAATTGTTGAATTGTACTTTGTAGAAACCAAATATCAACTGGCAGACATTTTCACGAAGGCCTTACCAAGGGAACGCTTCGATACGATAATCCCACTGCTAGGAGTAAAACAAATGTCTCCAGAAACTCTAAAGGAACTACAAGAGTCAAAAAATGAGTAACAAGGTTCTCGCAGTGTATACTTTGTATATTAGTATATATATCAAAAAATAATAATAAGAATAAAATATATTAGTCTAGATGGCTTGCAGTTATTTCAGACTGTAACCCGGTCCTATCCCTTAGGAAAGTATGTCGTCAAAAAGACAGTTGTTCCTACTCGAGATCTAATGTACGTTTCAGTGCGCTATTTCTCTAACAGACGAGAAGTCGTCTAGGACATCGAACAATTTTTTCTCATAAACAATTTGTTTTATCAAACATGTTCGGATTCCATATTCAGACTTTGACTACAACTATTTCAATAGAAAATGGGTCAAGGTTTGCGGGGGAGAATCAGTTATTCTAACAGTTTTGCAGGTCATTTGGACGCACTGTTGCTGATTCTTTTGCTGAAAGATTGAAATGACCAACTGCTTACAAATTCAGACAGATTGCAGTATCACTACTGTCTCAGAATCTTTAAGGTTTTGTTTCAATATTCACTTGATATCTGTGCTCAAATAGCTCACCTCAATGCTTGAGGGGGAGCTCGATACATGTTAAGTCCATTATAGATCAAAACCATACAAAAGTTGCATACTTTTGATCGGGGGAGAAAATGTGACTTAAATGTAACCTGATAACTAATGATTCAATTGATTCAAAATGCTAAGTCCTATCCTAGCATGTGCAAAACATCATTTCGAATATCGATGCACATGTGTAGGGGGAGTAAAAGTGTTAATATAATCAAATATTTCAAGGTACCAAAATTTTGTGTTATACACAAGTATCTTGATAATTAACAAAGAATCTTTTGTTTCATGTTCGTGAACGAGATTGTAAGGAAGATAATGTTGTAACAATATAGGGTATTTGTAATGAACTGCTTCATGCCTGGTCTTCGGACTGCGCCCACTAGTGAAGTGGATTTCCATACAAGTACTTGTACAAGTTTGGATTTCCCAAGGCACTTCATATCTTTCGAGATATATTTCAAAACATCGTCAGAGCATTCTGATCTAAACTTTCGTTTGTGCCCCAAATAAATTTCTTAAGCACATCGAATGTTTTTCAAATCAATTTTTGCCATAAGCCTTCTACAGTACTTAATTGTATTAAGAAGTAAAATGCTAAATAGGAATTATACGATATAGTCAGCAGAAAGTAACTGTACTGACTCACTCTTTACCTTTCTATTATGAATATATGGTTTAGAGAACAGCAAGCATACGGAAATCTGATACTTTGGTATTGGAGGACTTAAAGGCTTTGAGCTGGAAAACCTGTCAAGAAGGTTCTTTATTGAATCTATCTGATCACAGGTGCAGTATTCGTACTGTATGGTAATCGACTCACCGTGTTTCCAAAACAAAGAGTTGACTACTCCAGAGCAAAAGGCTACTGGTAAAGAGATATCCAATCCGTTGCTAGCTGATAGTTTGCTAAAAACTATAAGGTTATCATTGCACCTCATTATTGCAACAAAGCATTGACTAGTCCATAGCAAACGGCTCATGGTAAAGACATATCAAATCCATTGATAGCTGATAGTTTGCTAAAAACTATAAATGCTCATACTCCAAGAATTGAAGAAATCAAGAGAGCTACGCTTATAAACTTCCACACCTCTGAAATCAATGTCTTCTTCAAATGTCAAAATCAATATAATTAGAAGAAGGAAGATCACAAAAGCTTTCAAGATTACAACAAATATGAGCATGTCAAACCACAGTTCAGCAAATGGCGAAATGAAGAAAATATCACATCTAATATAAGATCAGAGATCAAGAACAAGTTATCAACTCAAGTAATTCAACAAGTTCTGAAGATCATGATCAAGTTGTCAAAAGCTTGGATTGCTACTGAAGCACAAGTACAGCAAGTGAAGAACCCTAAAGTCTACGAGCTGAAGACTCTAGCATTGTTTGCTAGAATTCAAATTTATATGCTCGAGCAACCTCTCTTAGGGGGAGATTGTTAGAGATAAAGAAATCGGTCAAACAAAGAAGTGTTGGTCACTCGACGTTATTTACCGATTAACTAGCTCATTATTTAATGAATTGTAATGTCATCGGGCCGAATTGGAAAAAGCCCGAAAAGCCCACAAAGGCCTCAATGGCCGAAAACCCTTTTTGAGTATAAATACTCTATGTTTTTATCTTTTTTAGGTTAAGCTAGTTATTATTATTTTTTAGGGTTTTGCCTCCATTGTTATTTTCTACATCAATATAAGTTCTTTATGTTTAATCTCTTGATTCTTTACCTAATATCATAATGGTTGAAATGACATGATCATGGAACCTACAGATAATGTGGCTGATTTATTAACCAAGGCATTTGATGGACCTAGGTTTAATCATCTTGTGGTTAACATTGGGATGCTCAATCCATAGATGCTATGATTGAGGGGAGGATTTGAGTCCAAGGGGAGGACTATTGTTGTAAAATTTTCTAAAAAGTTGGTTTTTAATTTTTTTTACCACTTAGTTTTTCTTGCTACACTATGTTTCTCCTAGTAGTTGTATTTTTCTCCTGGTAGTTTTAACTTTTTCTACTGGTAGTTTTAGTTCATTCTGATAGTTAATTTTCCTTTCCATTTTATTGTATATGTTTTGTGTGTATTGGCCTCACCTTTTGCAGACTTGTGGTTCAAGAGGGTGGATTAGTGATTTTCTAGTGTTCTACATGGACCAGGTGGCCTTATTTTGATGAAAAAGAGTTCATACTGGTAGTTCAAGTGTTCCCTCTGGTGTTACCAGAGTTCCTACTGGTAGTTTCCATTTTTTTCTACTGGTTGACCACTTCCTACTGGTAATGTTAATTTTCCTTCTGGTTGACTTTTCTTTGTGCTGGTTATGTCCGTTCGTGCTGGTAGATTAAATTGAGTTTTATCTTCATTAAAAGTTACCGTTCCGATATTTTTGGCATTTTATTCGTCAAAGGGTTTCCTATTTAAATGGATAATTACTGTTTTCTCACATTTTAACAGTTACTTTTTCCATAAAACCCTAATTTCCAAACGGTCTAATAGAAATTGAGATCATTACTCTATATAAATTAAATTACCACTCTCTACCAGTATCAACTCTCAATTGCGATCTACACCCAGCACAAAATCTCAACCCTATTTCAAAATCATCAATGGCCGCACTAAGATACAGGGACGAACACAACAAAGTGGGTTATTTGCAAAAACCCACAGGAAGTGATGATTATCATCAGATTCTTGACTTCTTGAGGGCTTCTCACATAAGGTATGCTCTCACAAATGACCCCATCATCTTTGACTCATTAGTCAAACAATTCTGGTCTACGGCTACACTCAGGTCTCCTAAGTTAGGTCCTCTAGCTATCCTAGCTACCATTGATGAGACTCCCTACACCATTACTGAGGACTCAGTAAGAAGTCAACTTCAATTAGCTGATGATGGTGGTATTGATGATTTACCCATTGCGGAAATCTATTCTGGAATGGATAACCTTGGGTATGTCACTGAAGGCAAGTTAACCTTTTACAAGAACAAGTTTTCACCTCAATGGAGGTTTTTGGTCCACACCATTCTTCACTGTCTCAGTACCAAGTCTGGTAGTTGGGATCAATTTGGTAGCTCACTTGCTGTTGCTCTTATTTGTCTATCTGATGGGAGAAAATTTAACTGGTCTAGCTACATTTTTAAGGGGATGGTTAATAACATAGAAAATGCTAAAAAGTTCTTAATGTATCCTCGATTTCTTCAAACCATTTTGGGTATAGAAACTAGTATTACAAGATAGTACCATGTGTTCAAGCTATCTAGTAAACTTTTTGCTAATATGAAGCTCAACTTTGAGGGGCAACCTATGCAACTTTTAGCTGCTATGCTTCCCCAAGTTCAAGAAGGTGAAGGTGCAGGGGTAGCTGCATAAGCTGTCCCACCACCCATACCTGAACCTATGCCTGAACTTGACCAACCTCAAGACTATTTGTCTACACCCCCAAGACACCAAACTTCTGACCCCTTCACTTCTACCAATGTGGAAGATGAACCTTTAGGAGGCTCTTTCCATGCATGTCCACCAAGGTCCACTCAACCTCCCCCTGCAGGTCACACTTTAGGAGGTGTAGAGGACCTTATTACACTAACTGTTGCGTCTGGGAGTTCTTTCCATGCATCTCCACTGAGGTCCACTCAAGCTCCCCCTGCAGGTCACACTTCAAAAGGTGGCAAGACCTTAATACACAACTGCTTTGTCTCTGAGTTTCTCCTTTGTGCAGGAAGGTAAATTAACTTTAAAAAACTGAGCTTCAAGCAAACAAGGAAGCTATTTAAGGATGTGGTGGGAAAGTTGGTCAAGAAAGTCAAAGCAATGGAGGTAAAACTCAAGACCAAGAAAAGGAAGGTAGTTGTGAGTGATTCTGACCAAAAAGAAGGATGAGAGCAAGCTGTGGATTTGGATGCTCTAATTACATTGGCTAATGCACTATACTGTTAAATTCGTAATATTTCCTCCTGGTGGTGCTTCTAATAATCCTGCTGCTAGTTCCCATATTCCTACTGATGTTCCTACTGCTGGTGACTTTGCTCCTACTCATTCTACATCACCATCCAGAGATCCTTTCAAGAGAAAAGGTGTTGCTAAGCCTTCTTCCCCTATTTCAGAAAGAACTAAGAAGGAATTAGCAGATGAGAGGCTAAGTGAAATTAAAGCTACAAGATTAGAAGCTCTTGAAAGGGAAAGATCTGAGAAAGAAAAAGCGTAAATTGCAAGACAGAATGCAATTTATGCAAAGCAGTTGGAACAAGAGGTAAAGATGTCTGCTTCTCAGAGGGAGACCAGACAAGCAGAGGTTCTTTCATCTGCAAAGCATTATTCTGATGCAGATTGGATTGACATCATGGCTCAAGTTCATGCCAATGCAGGCCTTTCTTCTGAGCTTCTGGGTGCAGATGTGAATGATGATAATTTTGCTGAGAGGATGGTTGCATTAATCAATCAAAGGAAGAGAGCATTTGCTGAACAAACGGCTAAAGATAAGCAGGGATAAACCAATGACCATACCTGTCTCAACTAAGCGGAATACATGAAAGTAATTTATCAAGAATCAGAGTATCCACCATTTACTCTACTGCTGGTTCTATGAAATACTGTAAAAATCCCTTGACTGATGAGCAACTCATAGCTGAGTTTAAGAAGATCAGGATGGCTGTGGCAGATCTTAATCTCAAGAACTCAGAAGGACTCTAAAAGAGCTGGTGAAGCCAGTAACCAACACTTCAAAGAATCAAAAGTCTACTGAAAGCCCCCTATTGCCATCTGTGCCTGATGTCCCCCAACCACCATTGTTTCTCACCCAAAACTTCTGGCATAAGGATTAAGTCCTCTTGGGCAGGGAGCGTTTAACTAAGCCCAAATCTATGACTTACAGAATTGGAATTAGAATCAGATGATAAAGACCTTCATCCAGTTGTTTCTGATGAGGAATCTGAAGATAAGGCTCCTATTCTTTGGTCTGCTTTTGCTGGTTGGGAGGTGATCTATACTCCTCTGGGAGAAATTAATGCTCTTTATATAATGGATCAGTCTACCAAACATCTTACCACTCTAAGGGAGATCCTTTATATGGTGGATTAGAATAGGATCTCTTGAAGTTATATTGATAGTAGTCAAGTACTATTAAAACTACCTGTTGCTAGGAGCATGGATGGTGTTTATGGGTTGGATACTTTAGTGTTGTTTGATTCTCAAGAAGGCTTTAAGGGTTCTTTCATTTGAATTCATCAGCAACATTGGCCGATTAGAAGTTTGGAGTGCTGTATCCCTTTCCAATTTGTTCATGACTTGGAAACTGTTTCTGAAAGGAGTTGTACATGTTTATGCAGATGTATCTTATCCCTCTCACAGTGAAGCTCATGAAAGGATGTTAAAGCACAAGCTGGAGATTGCCAAGGATGTTGTGGGCAATGACATGACTACTGCTGAGCAATTGGATTCGTTCATCCAGAATCAACTTGCTGCTGCCCAAGTTTCTCCTACTTGATCTTGGTACTCTGTAACTTCACTTGTATATAATTCCTACCTTTGTGTGTTCCAAACTGTCCCTTTTTGATATAATAACTTTTTTTTTTGTAGTTTGTCTATAAATGGTTTTATACTTTTTGTTTTTAGTAACAATTGTTATGTTAAAAGGATATTGGCAACTGACAAGCTTTGCACTATGTTCAAATAAGATTTGAGTTCGTTTGGTGTGGGCAAAGTTGTTTTTGTTTCAGGCACACATGGTCTATAAAGTAAACTATTTTCAGGGTTTGGGTGTTGGTTAATCACCACACAACAAATGGTGTTCAACTCACCATGTCTCACAGACAAGAAAGATTAGATTCACCATAAGTTACGTGGCACTAGTGTGACTCACAAATCCGATGATAGCTTTAATATTTTGCTCAAACTATAGGGTCTTATAACTCACCATTCCTATCATAAGCTGAGAGTTAAATGTTCTCAATAACCAGGCCCCACTCATGCTAAGACTATAATAGAACTAAGTGTTTCAATTCCAAGTCTCTTAGGCAAGAATGAATTTATATAGCTTTAATGTATTTTGCTTAAAACCATAGGGTCACTCACCTTGCCAATGTTTGAAGTACCAATTAGATGAGATAGTTTGCAATCCACCATGGGAGCAACCCTTTCTGGGTCCCAAGGATTGCCTAGCCCGTCAAGCAAACGCTATGTGGTAAAGCTAATAAAGATCCGTTTATGGCTGAGATTAATTTGCCAAAAATCATTAGGGTATTCCAATTCACCAATGATTCATGTTCTAAGAGTTGGACTGGTTCCTAATTCACCAGGGTGATGTCATGCTTCCACCAAAGGATTAGCTAGCCCAAGAGTTAATGGCTTGATTGCAGTCTTATATACTATAAAATATATATAAAATAAAATACTTCAAAGAGCAATTAAGAAAATTCCCTAAGGAAAATTCACTCTCAAAAATATATATAATATAATATATAATACGTATATTAAACCGGGCAAGTATGATCACCCGGGTCGTTATCCCCAATGACTAGTAAAATTGAAACCTCGTTTAAGCTTGGATTCTGATTTGAATGAGCAAATAGATGATTTGATTATCTATTACTACTAAATAAGTAAACTTGAACAATAATGAGCAAATACGGGAAACAAATAAAACGTGACAATTAAGCAAAAAAAACTAATTTTAACCCTTAAAAAATGTAAACTAAAATTATAAACCTAAGATAGGACAAAAGAAAATTTTAGGAAAAAGAAAAAAACATTTTTTCTTTGGTTTTTTAAAAGATATGATTTTTCTAAAATTTAAACTAATTAAAAACTATAAAAATAATAAAACTCTTAAAAATAAAGTCCTAAAAATTTTATAAAAATTACACTAATTAAAGAAAATGTGCAGAAATTTTCTAAAAATAAAAGCCCTAATTTTTATCTTTTTATAAAAGTTTAATTGAACTAATTAAAACCTAACCCTAATTATTAATTAAAACTAAATAAAACTAATTAAAAACTAACTTAGGGACTAACTGTGTAAAAGACTTAAGGGCTAACGGGGCTAAAACATTTAACGGGCAAGGATTAACTGAAAAACAACTAAAACAGAAAAATTACAAGAATGGTCCCTGAGGACCTACCCCGACAACAAACTAAGTCCAAAATAGCCTTAAAATAAGGTGAGAACTAAAAGTGCTTTTTAGGAAAAACTTAAAAGAGAGATGTTGTAGAACAGACTTGAGAGAGCAAAAAAAACTTTAAAGAAAGGACTATACCTAGAAAGCCACATTAACTCAAAAGACTTATTTTTCAGCTGACCTCAGAAAGTGGGGTTTAACCCTTGGTTTTAGAAAATAAGCTATAAAAAACTCAAAATAAGCTTAAAGTAAAATCTAAAAGCTGTTCTAAACTCCCTAAGATGTGCTTAAACTAATATAGAAAAGAAACAAAAGCTAGAAACACTTTTAAGCCATTCAAATTGATTATGAAAATAGCTAACTCAGGCAATGACTCAAGAAGCTAAAAATTAAGAAGGGCAAAAATGCTTAAAAGGCTAAAATAGAAACTGAGCTTATGAGAACTTAACAATCCACTACTAAGCAATAAATTCAGATTATTAAATCAACTACTATAAGCTAAGTTTCTAAAATTAAAGGCTAATCTAAGTTAATACTGTTTTTGGAATTTTTGAGATTTTTGATGACTTTTAAAAGCAAATTTAACTAAGAGATTAAGCTAGAAAATGAAAACTAAGACTCAATCTATATTAAGATATATTAAAACTCAAGTCCTACTGAATTTGACAAGCTAAATCCTAAAATTACTAATCTAAATTAAGCTAAGAGAACAGCAGTAGTAACTGAGGTTACTACTACTAGTGTAAAAGTTTAGCAGTACTAACTTATGTTAGTACTGCTAGTGCAATTTGCAATACCACAAAGACCTAAAGTGCAGGTTACCTAAGGAGAAATCCTGCACTAAAATACTCTTAGTGAGAGTTTACAAACTCAATGCAAACACCAACAACAGCTCAAAAAGCTTGGTTCAAAATTAAGCTATAAAATCTAAACTCCTAAGTACCTTGGTGCTGACACTATGTAAATAAGCTCTAAACTTTTCATTTTTAAGATCTAATTTGTAAAAACTCTTTAACTATTAATTTTAAATGAAATTTAAACTTACTTAATGAAAATCTAAGGCTCACTTTGAGTCTTTGTAGTCAAAGAAACTTATTCCAAACACCCCTTTAAAGTATTGACAGGTAGTAGCTATGCTAAAATGAGAATCATTTAACAAAGCAATAATACCAATAAACCGTAACAGCTTATAACAACTAAATGACAAAATCTAACTCTAAATTAACTAAGAAGAAGATCCTAATAGATTACCCTACTATTTTTTTGTTTTTATATATTTTTAAGACAGAAATGTAGAACTAATGATCTATATCTATTTAAGCAAAAACAGATGAAAACATAAGATTATTAAGTTATACTAAACACAAATAAGCACTAATAAGTAAAATATTAAGCAAATTAGCAATGATAAGTAAATAAGCTATAACTAATTTAAACTGAAATTAGAAAAAAAAATGAAAAGGGAAACTTACTTGATCCTTTAGCTAAACAAAAGGAACCAATTTTGGCAGTTTTTTTTTGTATTTTTTAATTTTTTTGTTTTTTTTTTTTTTTTTTTTTTTTTTTTTTTTTTTAACAAGCTTTCCCAGCTTATTAATAAGCTAGGGTATAAGTTCTTGGGATCTCTTCCAAGTTAAGATCCCCTTCCAAAAGCTCTAATCCAATAAGATCCATGATAGATTAAACATATTTTAGGTTTAGGTAAGATTAATACTGAATTCAATAAGCTCTATTTTAGCTTATAGACTGAAAGAGCTTAAAATGAGTTTATTAGCTTATTTAGACAATTTGGAAGGTGGTAAGGGTTCTTTCGTTTAGAATCATCAGAAACATTGGCAGATTAGAAGTTGGAGGCTGTATCCTCTTTCCAATGTTTATGTCTTGGAAACTATTTCTAGAAAGGTGTTGTACATATTTGCAGATGTATCTTATCCTCTCTCAGTGAAGATCATGGAAAGGATGTTAAAGCACAAGCTGGAGATTGCCAAGGATGTTGTGGGCAATGACATGACTACTGTTGAGCAATTGATTCGGTTCATTAAGAATCAACTTGCTGCTGCCCAAGTTTCTCCTGCTTGATCTTGGTACTCTGTAACTCTCTTGTATATATTCTACCTTTCTGCTGTGTCCAAACTGTCTTTTGATATATAACTCTCTTTTGTGTAGTTTGTCTTAAATGGTTTTCACTTTTTGTTTTAGTAACAAGTGTTTTGTTAAAAGGATTTTGGCAACTGACAAGCTTTTGCGAACTGTTCAAATAAGTTTTAAGTCTTTGGTGTGCAAAGTTATTTTTGTTTTAGGCACACATGGTCTATAAAGTAAATTATTTGCAGGGTTTAGGTGTTGGTTAACCACCACACAACAAATGGTATTCAACTCACCATGTCTCACAGACAAGAAAGAGTTGACTCACCATGAGGGTACGGCTCTGGTGTGACTCTCAAATCCGTTGATAGCTTTAATAGTTTGCTCAAAACTATTGGGTCTTTAACTCACCTATGCTTCATTTGCTAAGAGTTAAATGGTTCTCAATTACCAGGCCTCTCAGGCTAGAATTAATTGAACCATGGTTTCAATTCCCATGTCTTTTAGGCTAGAATGAATTGATATAGCTGTAATGGTTTGCTTAAAACCATAGGGTCACTCAACTGGCCAATGTTTGGAGTACCAATTAGTTGAGATGGTTTGCAATCCACCATAGGAGCAACCCTTTCTGGGTCCCAAGGATTGCCTAGCCCATAAGCAAACGGCTATGTGGTAAAGGCTAATAAAATCCGTTTATGGATGTGATGATTTGCAAAAAATCATTAGGGTATTCCAATTAACCAATGATTTATGTTCTAAGAGTTGGACTGCTTCCTAATTCACCAGGGTGATGTCAAGATTCCACTAAAGGATTAGCTAGCCCAAGAGTTAATGGCTACTTGGTAAATGCTTCATAAATCCATTACTTTTCTTAGATTCACCTCTCCCCGGTGTTAACACGTCATGGGATGTGATGAGAATAGTATGTAACCCTGAATGGATGTAGCTGACTCTATGTACCTAATTGTCATTATTGCTGAGGTGGTTACATATGAAGACTAATATGCCTGCCAAATAGACATTCAGCTGATATGTGCAGAAGTATTCAAGTGTTCTTATCAAGATTCATGCAGATTAGAGTTGCTATTTACACGGCTTAAAGATGTTGTTGTTCAATCCTTAAGAGTCCACTAAAAGATCTATCTAGAAACTTAAAGTTAACTACATCAAATTCAAGTTTAGGGGAGGATTGTTAGGAATATTGTAATAGTTAGTTACTACTAGTAGGTATGTAGTTCCTACTGGTAGAGTATAAGTTCCTACTGGTAGGTATATAGTTCCTACTGGTAAGGATAACTTCATAGTTAGTGCTGGTAGACCAAATATGGTTCCTGCTGGTAGAACAATAGTTAGTCCTGGTAGTATTATATTTGGTCCAGGTTAGTAGTATAGTTAGTTAGTGATAAGGATATGCTTGAGCTATCTTAGGAAATGATAGTGCATATCTCCTTGACGCATTTTGTGTAACAGGCGGTTAGGGTTTCAGTAGTATATAAGAAACCCAACCCACGACCATAGGGGAAAAGAAACAAATCCGAAAAACATAATTCTCCTTGTTAATTAATAGAAATCCATAGAAGGATCTTTTAGTTAAATAGTCTTGTTCTTCTTATAGGCTTTGTCTAATTTCCGCAAAGACATTAGCTTTGTTTAGCAAGAGTCTCTCTTGTAATTAGCTTGTGATTACATAGGTTAATCACCATCCTTAACAGGCAGTAAAGATCTATCTAGAGTGGGATCTTACATATTTGTGTTTATGTTCTGAATCTTTTAGACTCGTATCACTCTGACTCTGAAGAGTTTATTTGTAATAATTTTAGACCATGTGATGTGACTCGACTTATCTTGGCATAAGTTCCATACTTTTTTTCAGAGGACGTCGTAGCACTTTGTTTCAATGCATTTAGTATTATCTATATTGACACCTTGTGTTATGACTATCAATCCCTCTGTTACGCCTTGAGTATTCGCCTTAGTCAGGGTGTGACAGATTGGTATCAGAGCTGGGTTATAGAGAACTAGGTGGTTTCTCCTAGACTATAACCTAAGAACCTTCATATAGCTTGCCTAATAGGATCTACGTATGCGGTTTCTGCTTATATTTTCTTCTATGTGTATTTATCGTTTATCATCTTAGATAAGTCAAGCACTCGACCGTGTGAGCCTAATACTTAGTACAAATGGGAAAGATGCGGATATAAATACAGTGGCAACGTAATTATAAATGTATCATGACCCATGTGTATTTGGTAATACTATTCACTCAAATCAGTGTTGACACCTTAGGCCGAAATTCGAACAATAGAGTATTAGGGCCGTCTATATGTGAAATTACCCTCTTACCTAATGTTACCTATGTCCTCCCTCGTGTAGTTAATGCCGATAAGGATGACGACACTAAGTGCAGGCCGATCAACTGCTGCACCACGAGGTGGAAGGACAGGTAGACGGACTGGTAGAGGAGGTGGAAGAACTATAGAAACAATGGGCAAAGGTGGTGGACGAACTGGTAAACAAGATGGTTAAGGAGGTGACCGAGGTAATGAAGCAAATAAAGGCATTGACGAAGTCCCCGACTTCTCTATAGTCATCGCTCAACAATTGTAAGACCTACTTCCAACTATCATCGCTCAAGTAGGTAACCACATCAACAATAAAGGGAACAATAGTAATCAAAATGACAACATCGTCAATAACAACATCTAGGGTGATTGTAGGAATGTTATCATGAACAAAGGTCGAGGAGGTTGTTTATACAAGGAGTTTTTGGCATGTAACTCAAAGGACTATGATGGAAAAGGAGTGCGATAGTTTAGACTCACAGGACTAAGAAAATGGAATCAGCTCAAGATATGAGTGGATGTGGAGATAACCAGAAGGTCAAGTATATTGTCGGTTCATTTATGGAAAAGACACTGACATAGTGGAACACCCAGGTTCAGTCTAGAGGTCGGGAAACCGTAGTTGGAAGACCTGGGAAGACTTAAATGCTTCGATAAGAGAGAAGTTTTGTCTAAATAATGAAATGCAAAAGCTGGAAACAGAGTTTCAGTGTCACGCTATGGTTAAAGCTGGCCATGCAGCGTACACTAATTGATTCTATGAGCTTGATAGGCTAGTCCCTCATTTGGTTACCCCTGAGAACAAAAGGATTGAAAGGTACATCTATGGCCTTGCTCCACAGATCCATGGGATGATGGCAGCAACATAGCCAACTACAATTTAGAGTGTTATACTAAAAGCCAGGGTGTTAACCGATGAGGCAATTAGGAATAGATCTTTAAGGAAGAATACTAAGAAAAGAGGAAATAGTGAGGATCCGACTAAGGATGGGGATTATAAGAGTAATAACAAGAGATCTAGGACTGGGAAGGCGTTTGCCACAACCACTAACCCTGTTAGGAAGGTGTACACGGGTTCGGCGCCCAATTATACAAACTACAATTTTCATCATCACCTCGAGATGCCTTGTCATACATGTACAAACTACAATCGCTTGGGCCACTTTGCCATAGATTGTAGGGTGCAGCCAAGAATGGTAAACCCATTGAATTCTAGGAACCCGACAGCTGCTCGTGGGAATGCTTTAAGTGTGGTGGTACTTATCACTACAAAGCAGCATGCCCTAGTTTGAATCGAGCACTAGGACTACGAGAAAATCATCCAAATCAAGCTTTGGCTATTAATGGGGGTCAAGGTCGTGGAAATAATGTCAACCCGACACGCGGAAGAACATTCATAATGGGAGCATAGGAAGCTTGCCGACCCAAACATTATGACGGGTATGTTCACTTTAAACAACTACTATGCTACAACACTACTTGATTCTGGTGCCGATTATAGCTTTGTTTCCACCATTTTCATACCTCTACTAGACATAGAGCCTAGTAACCTAGTTTCTAGTTATGAGATTGAAATAGCTAGCAGATAACTAATAGAGATCAATAAGGTTATACATGGTTGCAAACTAGAGATAGAAGGTCATACCTTTGACATCGACTTGATACCGTTTGGATACATAAGTTTTGATGTAATTGTAGGGATGGACTGGTTATCCAGGCACAAGGCCAAGATTGTTTACCATGAGAAAGTAGTTAGGATTCCACTACCATGCGGTGAAATGCTTAGAGTTTTAAGAGAGCGGCCATAAGAGAAGGTGAGAAATATCATGAGTGCGAAAGCCGAAGAGCAGAAACTGAAAGACATCATCGTTGTTAGAAACTTCTCTGAGGTATTTCCCGATGACCTATCAGGATTACCCGCTTCATGAGAAATCAATTTTCATATCAACTTAATCCCTGGAGAATTGCCAGTCGTGAAGTCTCCCTATCGCTTGGTTCCCTCTGAAATGGAGGAGTTGTCGAGTCAACTCAGAGAACTCCAAGACAAGGGTTTTATTCGACCAACTTCATCACCGCAAGGATCATCGGTATTATTCATCAAGAAGAAGGACAGTTATTTTAGGATGTGTATTAACTATAGAGAGTTGAATAAGTTAACCATCAAGAACCGTTATCCCCTCCTTAGAATAGATGACATATTTGATCAGTTGTAAGGATCACAATATTTCTCTAAGATAGACCTTCAGTCTGGATACTATCAGGTGAGAGTGCACGAGGACAACATTCCAAAGACTGCATTTAGAACTCGATATGGACATTTTGAGTTCATAGTAATTCCCTTTGGTTTGATGAATGCACCAATGGTATTCATAGACTTGATGAACCGAGTATGCAGACCCTACCTAGACAAGTTTGTTTTTGTTTTCATAGATGACATTTTGATATACTCTAAGATAAAAAAGGAACATGAAACGCATCTAAGGTTAATCTTAGAACTTCTCAAGAAGGAGAAACTGTACGCAAAGTTCTCTAAGTGTGAATTCTGGTTATGAGAGGTACAGTTCCTTGGGCATGTGATTAACGGTGATGGCATTCATGTAGACCCCCAACAAGATTGAATCTGTTAAGAATTAGGAAGCCCCTAGAACCCCATCAGAAGTCTGTTCATTCTTAGGTTTAGCAGGATATTACCGATGATTCATTAAGAATTTCTTCAAGATTGCCAAATCACTTACCATCTTGACTCAAAAGAGAAAGATGTATGATTAGGTAGATGAGCAGGAAACAAAATTTCAAACCTTGAAGGATAAGTTGTGTAATGCGCCTGTCCTGGCTCTCCCTAGTGGACCAGAAGACTTTGTGGTATACTGCGATGCGTCATGTCAAGGACTGGGGTGCGTAGTGATGCAAAGGGGTAAGGTTATTGCATATGCCTCTCAACAATTGAAGATTCACGAGAAGAATTACACCACCTATGATTTGGAATTAGGTGCGATTGTATTTTCTCTCAAGATTTAGAGACACTACTTATATGGGACAAAGAGCGTCATATATACCGACCATAAGAGTCTCCAGTATATCTTCAATCAAAAAGAACTAAACATGCGTTAACGTCGCTGGATAGAGCTATTCAGCGACTATGACTGCGAAATTTGCTACCATCCTGCTAAGGCGAATGTAGTAGCCGATGCACTAAGTAGAAATGAGAGAATTAAGCCTAAAAGAGTTCAAGCTATGAACATAACCATTCAGTCGAGTATCAAGGATAAGATACTAGCAGCTCAAAAGGAAGCATTTGAGGTTGTCAATGCACCAGCAGAAATGCTGCGAGGGCTAGACGAACAGATGAAACTTAGGAGTGATGGAGCATTATATTATCTAGATCGAATATGGGTTCCTTTAATGGACGAACACATAAGTCAAAGTACTTAGTACACCCAGGAGTAGATAAGATATACTATGACCTTAAGGATATGTACTGGTGGCCAAGAATGAAAAAGGATATAGCCTTGTATGTTAGCAAGTGCTTGACTTGTTCAAAGGTGAAGGCTGAACATCAGAGGTCATCCGACTTACTACAACAACCTATGATCCCCGAGTGGAAATGGGAGAGAATAGCCATGGACTTTGTTACGAAATTGCCAAGAACCAGTAGTGGGCATGATACAATCTGGGCATCATGGACTGATTGACTAAGTCTGCTCATTTTCTACCTATGCGTGAGGACTATAATATGGATAGACTAGCTATACTCCACCTCAATGAAATCATGGCAAGGCATGGTGTGCCAATCTCGATAATATCTGATCATGATAGTCGTTTTACGTCACAATTTTGGCAGTCAATGCATGATGCATTAGGAACACGATTGGACATGAGTACGGATTACCCTCTACAGATCGATGGTCAGAGCGAGCATACTATTTAGACCTTGGAAGACATGCTTTAAGCATGCGTCCTTGACTTCGGGGGAAGTTGGGATGTTCATCTTCCATTGGTTGAATTCTCATATAATAATAATTATCATTCTAGTGTGAGGTGTGCACAGTTTGAAGCACTGTACGGTAGGGAGTGCCATTCACCAATCCTATGGGCAGAAGTTGGAGAAGGACAACTGATATGACCTGAAATCGTGAAAGAAACTACTAAGAAGATCTCTTAAATCAAGGATCGGCTTAAGGCTGTACGTGATCATCAAAAAAGATATGCAGACAAGAGAATGAAACCTTTAGAATTTAGTGTAAGTGATCATGTCCTACTCAAAGTGTCGCATTAGAAAGGTGTAGTATGCTTTAAGAAGAAAGTCAAATTAGCCCATAGGTTTGTTGGATCATTTGAGATCATAGAGAGGATTGGTCCAGTGGCTTATCGATTAAGACTACCTTAGGAGCTAAGAAATGTTCATGACACGTTTCACGTGTCGAACCTTAAGAAATGTTTGACTGACCCAACCCTATAGATACCATTGGAGGAAATCCAAGTCGATGCTAAGTTGAACTTTGTGTAAGAGCTTGTAGAAATCCTAGAATGGGAGTTCAAGAAAATGAAGCGGAGTAGGATTCATATCGTTAAGGTTCAATGGAATTCGAAATGAGGGCCTGAATTCACTTGGGAACGTGAGGATCAAATGAAACTCAAATACCCACGTCTTTTTAGCTCTAGTACTAGTTGAATTTCAGGGCAAAATTCTTTTTAAGGGGGATAGACTATAACCTTTGCAAATTTCTAGACGGTTAATGTTCTGTCAAATTCTAGATTGTTAAAATGTCAAACAACGCGTTCTTGTACGTTCGTTTGTGATCCATATTAAATCTAAAACAATTTAGACTATAAGATGATTTCTTTAATATTCTAATATTAACTAATTATATTTTCACATTTGCTAAAAATACAAGAATTTTCAGATCACATTTTAATCACGAACAAAGAATGATAGACAACTCGACAAAAGACAAATCACATCTAGGATCCTTTCCTAGAATGCTAATCGGTTAGGACCATAAGAGGGAACAACAAGGCATATTATTAGCAAGGTTGTCCAATGCATGCATCTCTTTATTTCAAAATCACACACATTACACCAAAACATACACAAGGAAAATCTCTTTCTCTCTTCTTCTTTCTTGCTCTCGTCTGAACACCCACACATATAAACAATCCATTTTTTCCATTTTTAATTCAAGAACATAAAGGTTTAAACACATCTGGGTTGATTCTATTGGTGTTTGGGTATATTAAAACAACATTTAGGTTGTTTACTTAAGCTTTAATCCTCTTCAAAAACCCTACTTTGTAATCTTTAAATTTTACAAATCTTTATACATTTGGTAGTCTAATGATGCATAAATGATAGTTACAATGTGTTTACTAAAAATCAAAAGCCAAAAACTTGTAAAAGTGTTATTAAGGTGTGTTTGGTTTGAAGTCAAAAGGAAAGGAAAAACAAGGAAAAAGTTATTTTTATATTTTGGTTGTGATGGTAGAATAACATTTTTTACATAAATAGCTTATTTCTTATTCGGCTTATAAATAAGCTTTTGAAAACTTATTAGAGCTCAATGAGGGGTTATTTGGTCACGGTAACAAAGGAAAACAAAAGAAAAGGTGGTTTTGGTTATTTACTACTTGCATCCTATTTTTATAGCTTATTTTGGAAACTAAAAGTACTTTGTAGCTTAATAGCTTATTTATAAGCTATCCATATTTGTTTGGGGCTTATAAGACCACAACCTAAAAAAGGGAAATAAGCCATGACTTATTTCCACCTGATTTTGGTTTGGCTTATTTTGGTGGCTTTTGGTTTGGCTTGTTTTAATACAAAAATTCTTATTTACTTATTTTATAACTTATTGATTTGATGTTGGACTTAATATACTTTAGGAAATGATTGTTTAGACTTACACATATCGCAGCCCAAGTAAGGCCCAATAGGCTTTGGCTTATGTTTGGGATCCTTTATTTGGCTTATTTTTCGGCTTATTGATAGTGCTTATCTTGGTTGAAAAATAGTGGCTAAGGAGTTAGAATAGCTAATTGTGGTCGTTGGGCCGGATAGCCCAAAACTAGTCCATTAAGCTCGCGTCTTATGGCTTAATTGGTTACACTGCCTATTTTGTTGACTTACCAATTTGCTTACTTAACTTTGGTAAGTTTTGGCTTATTTTATTATTAGACTTTTGATATTGGGCCTATTTAAGATTTAAAAACTAAAGATAAAGACTTTGGACTAATATTGGGCCTTAAGGCCCAATAAGCGAGAAACTAATCATCTTGAACTTTTAAACAGATTTTGAAACGTTTTATACTTGTATATATTAGGATAGTTAAAATAGTCGTTGGAAGGCATGTTTTGTGTTGGGAAATAGATTGTAAAGACTTAATACTGGTAGTATAACAGTTAAGTCTGGTAGTATAATAATTAGTTCTGGTAGTATTGAGTTAATACTGGCAGTACTAAGTTAAGTCTGGCAGTACTAAGTTAGTACTGGTAGAGTAACAGTACTAGAGTTAGTATTGGTCATAGTTAGTTCTGTTTATAGTTAAGTCTGTTTATGTAACAGAATAGTAATAGTTATCTCAGAGATATCTTAGGAGATATCTTAGGAAAGGATATGTATTATCCTTTCACACGTTTGTAAAGCCCATTAGGGTTTCCTTGGTGTATAAAATAGGGTTTCCTTGGTGTATACAAGGAACCTAAGCCACAATGATGTATGAACTAACTGACGTGATAGAAATAATCAATAGAATGCAATAGAGCTTATAGCAAATATGTATTATTGTTTCTTCTTAATTGCTTGTGTTAAGTTTTCGCATTAACACTTGATATTCATAGTCATTTGTCCTCTCATATAGTTTGTAACACCATCCCCAAAATCAGGGGGTAGCAGCTGGAAAGGTAACAATGGGGTTCCGACTTTCAAAGTACAAAACAATCAATGATATAGAAACGACCATAAATGACGTTTAAGACAAAAATTTCAATTTATGCCCATAGCAAAATATCAGAGTTTATACATTAGGGTCCCATAAGTTTTAAAAGTCATAAACAATATCTTAATTAAACAAAAGCTTCTAATACCCAAAGAAGACTTAAGTTTTTTAAGATAATTAAAACTGCATAAACTTTACAGATAAAACAGCATAATCCGTTCCTTCCTTGAATATCCACCACGGCTCCCGTCCAATCTTCCAAACCCTAGGACATGAATAAACATGCAAAAGACAACCACCAAAGGTTGAGTGAAATCAAAAGGTTTAACAGTAAAAAAGGATGTAACCACAAGATCGCAGTAATAGAAGACTCTTAAACACATTCATAGTCTAAAAACAGGTATTAATGCACTAATCTCATGACAACCGTAGCCTTAAAACCTGTACTTCATCAATAGATTGAGATTGCCCCACAGAAAGTAATATAGGATGCTTTCCAACACCCGACACCTCTAAAATGTTAAATGCACCTGATCAAACTAGGTGGCAGAGAAGGTACTTAGGCAATAATGTAATCAGGAAATAGCATACAGTTTAAAAACACTTGTGTCCGTAGTAAAACAATCATGTCTAAAATTCCTGGTTTCAAATATAGGTATTCACGATCTCAAATCATGTAGCAAACAAATCGAGCTTTAGTAAAAATAGTCATGTAACGCTTATGTAGTAGAAATCAATAAGTTCACTTTGTAAAACGAGCATGTATTCTCCCCCAAAACAGTTTAAAACAAGTAAAATAGGGGCTATGAAACTCACCTTGAGTTAATGGCAATCTGAATATACCAGAAAATGTGTTACGGCAATGACGGAATGCAACCTAAATTAATATAGGTCGTATAAGTACTCCAGTACTTTGATTAATGAATCCTAAAGATTGTATATAGCCTCATTGTACTATCGTTCGGGCTATCATAATTAAGAGGTCATGACATGACGTACGAGGAGCCAGGACACTTTAAATCGTAAATCCACAACTCGTCAATACGACATCCGAAGAGGCCTCATTATGAAACTCCCTAGTAATATAGTACGGCTATCATATATAATCCTATATAGTTCATCACCATTTATTTGAAAGTTAGAGATCATGGTTTTAAGGAAAAATGTTTATAAATATACTTGTAGTAAAAATGACATAACTTTGTCGTTTTAAATCCGTTTTTAACGTTTCTTTCGAGCACGTTCTCGTAATTGAAAGTTATACTTATTTATGAGGTTTAAAAATAATAAAGTTTCTGAAATAAATAGTAACTTTTTATAAAAATAGTTTTATAAAAGTATTAATTTATATAAACTTGTTTTTAGTGTATCTTTTTCGTTATAAATCGGTTTTTCGAGTTTCTTATCATTTTAGAATCCTCATGAAATGTACTATATTTATAAAACATCATTTTTCTGTTATAAAACACGAACCAAAATAAAGTCTCTATAACTTATATATATCTTTAAGTACTTTTACTTGAAGCTTTTTAATAAACTTACAAAAACTAATCTTGTATATATACTTTTTATACTTAACCAAGAATGTAAAATACTTATGTATCTATTTTAACATGATTTTACCAACAACATATCATATGTAAAAGTGTATGAAACAATGATAACAAGTAAAAATCCTTTTCACATGTTTAAAAGTATTTCTAATGGTGATTACTTACTAGAACATATATATGCATAAAACTGATAATTGTAAAGACATAAGAGATTTTAGTTTGACTTGGATATATGTATGATGATGAAAAATACAATCTAAACCCTTGTTTAGATTTTTAAACCAAACTTGCAAGAATCTTGAGATCCTAAACCCAAATCTCCCATTTCTTTGATAAATACTTGAAAAAAGTTAACCGAAGCTTGAAAATACCTTAGTACATCTTAGGAATGATGTGTATAGATGTGTATGGGTTGTATAAAATTTTGTATGGGTTTAGTAGAGTGTGTGTGTGTGCCGTAGCATACAAGGGCACAAAGGGGGGGAGGATTTGAGTTTTCTAGCTAAGTAATGAATATGTATGCATGTATTTATAGGATCCTTGGTCAAAGATAGTTATGGATGAGTCAAAGGAGGGGGAACAAGTCAAGGGGACATGTTGAGGGTCTTAGGGGGAGGGTTTTGGTCAAAGAGACAATGGTTTAATGAGGTTTAAATGAAGGGTTGAACAAGACCATGGAAATGAAGACTTTTGACCAAATTCTTAGCTTAAAAAGGGTGGTTTGGACGTGGCTAGGAGGGGGAAAACACGGGTTTATAAAACTTTGAGTATTTTATAAAAATCTAGGCACTTGTTGAAGCGTAGAAATATTTTTGTGGTTCCGGGTATGCCTAAACGCACTTTATCGCGAAATATACATAATTTATGAAGTCAATAAAAATAAAATATGAAGGTTAAATAATATTCCTGCAAAAATATCATATTGATTGCTTGACGAAAAAATTAAATTCGTTTGGTTTTCGTTTACTATAAATGCTAATTTTTGAATCACGCGATTTAACCTTAACTATTTAAAATTAAAAGTAAACGCGTACGAGAGAAAAAAAATAATTAGTGAATTATATGAAGTTGTAAATGACCTGAAAATATGAAATGTTACATTCTTGCCTTGACATTATTTTTCCTTTTCTGCATGTCTTCAACAGTTATAGCCACAGTTCTTCCCTTCTTCCTTATTGATACAGAAGCTTTACCTGATGCAGCTTTATCTTTGGCAGTTTCTTCTGGAGGAGCTTTATAGGAGTCACCAAACTCTATGACTTCCCATAGATCATAGTGTTCATGTTGTAGATACTGCTGGATTATGAACTTCCATTGTTCAAACTTTCTAGTGTCAAGAATTGGAAGTTTTGTGGAAGTAGGAGTTGAGTGATTATAGGGATCCATTTCTGTTAGTGATTTGGTGGTGAGATTAGTGTGTTAAACTTCTTTGATCAAAGTTTCTCAACAAGCTCTGATACCATTTGTTGAGTCCCAAACCTTGGATCTAATGCCTTAGCTTGTAAGGTTATTGTTACTTTGGATAAATCTAAAATAACAATGAGAGAAACTTTGTTAAAATGTTTCACCAAAGGCTATGCGGAATATAACCTTTAGTGATCAAGAAGGATAACAATGAAATGAATGGAACAGTGATTTACACAAAAAGCTTTAATATTATTAATGTAATAATACGAGTACTCAACCAGTACCAGGGTTTACAAAACCTTAAAACTATGAAAGACAGATGTGAGTATGTATATATGTTTCACTAGACTAAGGACTCCTTTTATAGATCAAGGAGTCCTATACATGATAAGACCTAACCAAATCTCCTAAATATATGAGATATACATACAATACATTCCAAATATAACAATGACGCGTCTTTAGTCTTGTGTAGATCTTATCTTCATCTAGCAGTGGAAAGTCTTCAGCAGTGGAAACCTCAACAGTGGAAGATGTATACTAGCAGTGGGAACAGACACCAGCTGTGGGAACCAATATAACTAGCAGTGGGAATGCCTTGGTGCATTTTATTCCCAACAATTCGTATCGCTTGTCTTCTAATTTTTGTCTCTTCCTTAACGCCTCAACTTCATAATCCAACTTATTTCCCAAAGCTGCAAAATTTCCTTTAACCTCCTCACGGTATTTTTCCAAATCTGCTTCCAAGCTTTCAACTTTCTTTGCTACCATATTGATCCAGAAGTAACATAACACAAAAATCTAAAGTCACTTTCTTTCTTTCTTTTCTTTTTTTTGGATCCAAGAACCGAACAGCTCTGATACCAATTTGATACGAATTAAATTGGATAAAATCTGTTTATATCAGAATTAATACGAAAACTGAGTTTAACAAACGAAAAAAAAACAAAAGAACAAGAAGGATAGTACCACACTTTGAGTTGTTGACACACTCCTTAGTCAATAGATTTTTTCCCAGAAATCTCAATGCCCAGCATCGATGATCTTGAGGTCTATTTAAACACCCCAAACTTGCTGAACAAGAAAATACGTAATAAAGGAAACAATCCTAAACATAAATAGACTATATAAACACTTCCATGAAAGCAATTCTAGTTAATTGCTCTAAGGCCCCTTGACTTGTTTTCTGCGACGCTAGAAGACCTTGCCCCACTTAGGATCTGGATTCGTATCATAGTATCGGCTAGGGATGATTAGTGCCACAAACTACAAACCACAGGTATGATTTTTGCAGTTTACTCATAAAAAAATAATACATACTTTTCGGTATATCAAATGTGTATTGAACGATTTTATAGAAATATATTTCAAAATGGGCTGAAACGGCTATTTTGTAAGTTTTTTTTTGAAATAAGGCTATTTTTGTAAGTTATTTTGCACATATTTTGAGTTGTAACTAAATTGTGGAGACAAATATAAACACTAAGATGTTGTTTAGTTGTAGAAAAAATTTCATGTTTTTCTGTTTTTAAATTCCTAGAGAAACACTAAAGTGTTGTTTAGTTGTAGACAAATATAAACACTAAGGTAATTTATACTAGTTTTTGTGACCCCTTATCGTGTTTCGAATTTTTTTCATGTTTAAACCACTTGAATTATTTTTCGTTAGATTTGAGCTAAAAACTAGTAAAAATTACCCCTAGCGCTCAAAAACTTAAGGGGTCACAAAAACAAAGCCGGTGATTAACATGTGCAAATACGGCTATGGCACTAGGGGTGTTGATCGGTTCGGTTATCGGGTTATTCGGTTAGTTCGGTTAATTTTTTTTGTCAACCCGAAAACCAAACCGAACTAGAATTCAACCGAACCGAACCGAAAAGCGAATTTGAATTCGGTTCGGTTCTCGGGTTGATCCGAATAACCTAAATTTCACTATTTTTTTTCATATTTAATAATTACATAGAAACAAAAAATCATTATTAACATAAAAAGTGTTTTTTTATATTATGATAACATTTTAATTTTAAAGGTATTTATATATAAAAAAAAGTATATATATTTATATGAATTCGGTTTTTGGTTCGGAGTGCCAAACCCATATCCAACCCGAGAACCGAATTATTAGTTCGGTTCGGTTTTGACGATTTCGGTTCGGTTATTAGTTCGGTTCGGTTCGGTTCGGTTTTCGAGTTATTCGGTTTTTTCGGTCTTTTCTCTCCAGCTAGCGCATGTTTCGTTAGACCAGGCTACCTCGAGAGCGGAAGAAACCGGGAAAAAATCCGCATAACCAAAAAACGAAATCGAATCCGTGCCGGAAAACGAAAATAAACGAACCAAACTAATAACCGGAATACCGAAATTTGGGTCCAAAACCCGAACGAACAAAAACTATGAATTCGGTTCTCGGGTAGGATAGGGTTTGGCAGGTCTGAACCGAAGAAATCCGATCCCGAAAAACCCGAATTTATATATATATATAATATTTTTAATATATTATATAAATTAAAGATAATATATAAAATTTCATCTAATATAAAACACCTTTTTATTTTTGAAATATCTTTTTTAGCTAACATATTCATGTTATTTTTCTTTTTTTAAATAAATAGTGTAATTCGGGTTATTTGGGTCAACCCAAAAACCAAACCAAATTCAAATTTGGTTTTCGGTTTTTTCGGTTCGGTTTTCGGTTGAATTTTGGTTCGGTTCGGTGTGTGGGTTGACCAAAAAAAATAACCGAACTAACCGAACCGATTAAACCGAATAACCCGATTAAGAAAATAACATCCGGACCAATTTTAACCTTAAAATTAATAGAAAACTATAAAAAAAAGTTAAATTTGTTTATTGTGTTTAACGAGTTGGAAAATAACTAGCGCGTTACGGCGGGACTATCATGTTATTTAGGGGTGTGCACGGTTCGGTGTGGGTCGGTTTTTGGCAAAAACCGAAACCGAACCGAATTATTCGGTTTTTATAAAACCCAAAACTGAAACCGTTCGTTTTTATATTTGGGTGTGGCCATTTTGTACCAACATTACCAACAAACTTGTTTTATGTCGAAAATTTGTTATTCTTTTTAATATTTTTGTTAATCTAAGCCTAATAATGTGTATCTATCCTAAACTTTTACAATTACACACATATAGATGAGACACACATATGCAAGTAAACATAAACATAGTATGATCATTGTCACATACGTATTAATATATTGTCAAGTAAATGCACGTGCACATACGTATTAATATATTGTCAAGTAAATGCACGTGCTCAACGAACACGCATATAAATTTCATGATAAATATTATAATTCCTTCCACAAAAGTAATACGAACTTATTAATTTTGTTTTATTTAGTTATTTATTTATATTATATATACATTATATAACGGTTCAGTTCGGTTTCTACGGTTCGGTTTTTGGACGAAAACCAAAAACGAACCGAATATTTTCGGTTTTTCAAAAAGTAAAAACCGAACAATCGGTTTCTAGTTTCGATGGCAACTAACATACCACTTTAATCCGCCTCCTTATTCTTCATGCTAAGCACTGAATTGTCGTCTCTACTCTTTTGATCCATCCAACATGTTTTTTTTATGTCGACTTCATTACATCATCTTTGTATATGTATAAAACTGCATAAAAGTTACGAGTTTTTTCTCTTTTAAATTCCTTATTTAGATGGACTTGTCTTAACTTTTTGGAAATTTGTAGTAATTGAAGTTTGATTATGTATCATTTATACTTGATTTTTGATTATTTTGGTTTTCAATACGAGATCATTGCTCTATCTGTGATTTTAAAAACTAGGGTAAATCAGCCATTTAGGTTTTTGAGATTCTCATTCAGGATGAACAAGAAACATGATATTTTCAAACAAGATTATTTCCAGACAAGATTATTAATCTAAACAGAAAAGAAAAAAAAGAAACAACACCTTACTGTTCATTATGTGAGTGGGATAAGGGTATGGCAAATGTATAAATTTATTAATATTAACCTTCCAATCCCACATATAAACCAAACTGACCCTCAAAGTTTTTATTATCGTTTGTCATTGTCTTTGGCTTCACAATGCATAAATTGACTTCGTGATAGCTTAGTTCATATATCTTAACTAGCATGCCACGATTTAATCCA
>BQNB010053282.1:0-35010 GCA_026074375.1 Tanacetum coccineum | reverse complement strand
AATTATGAAAACAGTGCGTGGAGACGGCGTCACAGGCATAAAGCGACGCCGTCTCAATCTTTCTAGTGACGGCGTCAGGAAATTAACGACGGCGTCAGGACGTAACCGACTCAAATCAGACCTAGAAGATTCTATCTTGTGACGGCGTCACGGCCATAACTGGACGCCGTCGCAACAATTTCTCTATACATTAAGCCGAATTTAGGGTTCTAAGCATGTAACTTTGTATAACTTTTGGGAGCCGAACCCTAAGTACTTTGTCAGGTTTTAGGCCGTCTTTAGGGCTTAAAAACCATATTGTAACTGATCTTAATCCATGTTTTAATCAAGTAAGATTATTTATCTTTAATCATTCAATATGTCTATGTGTTGTTTGATTGATCTATGTTCTTACTTCTTTTATAACATGTTAGGCTAAACCCTCTTTGTATTTGTTATGATTGCATGGAATGTTGGATTGTTGATCCTTTTATGTGCTTCTTGTAATGAATGTGCGCGTTAGGCTTTAGAAAACTAGCCATAAGATATTAAATTGGCATAGACGTCTAGGGAAATGCGAGAAGTGTAGAAAGGATACCATCCGTAACAGTCTTCATACTACCTTACCCCTAATATGGTTGATCCCTCTTAAGATATTTCAATTGATTTTAATATCTCTTTGGGCCTTGTAATAGTCTTCTTTACTACCTGACTTATGCGTTTCCTTTATAACAGAATTATTAAATAAACGGTGGGTTCCGTGTAATTCGTCATGACTTAGGAAATACTTAACATCTCTTCACGAGTGTGACATATTACAGGATCAGGAGAAGAAATTAATGAGTAATGCCTGATTAAGTAAATACCATTATCTTATCAAAAGTTGTCTCCGTAGTTTAGATTTATTAAATTAGTTTAATTAATTAGTTAATCAGCCACCCTATTAAACCATTGATTTTTATGCTTTCTATAAATATAAAAAAACAAAATAATCTCTTTAATCATGTAGATCTCTGGCTAAGCCCTGTCTCTGAGCCTTCATTACCTATCCCTAGGGAACGATAACAACCCAAGTCATCCCTATATTACACTACACGATTAGGTACACTGCTAGGGGAGTTGTAAAAACATCTTGTTGAAGTCTTACGAATCCTACATTAAGTTTATGTGCCTCTGCGTGGAGGGAATAGTTAGGTTCGACCATTGTGTAACTTAGGTCTACTCGCTTGTTTGCCTATCAAGTGAGATTTTATTTTCAGTATATTAACTTTCTTGTAGTCTATTTTTTTCTTTATGCCTTTTGTTTGCAACTCTTTCGTTCACCATCATGATATATGAAAGACCGCCTACCTCACCCTTTCGAAACCCACCATGAAACACAACCTTCTCATTCCAAAGATATGCATTGGTGTTCCAACAACATCAAGATGAATCTATCTACATTGCGTGGACTCATTTCAAAACCTTAATCCAAAGAGTCCCTCATCATGGCCTTGATTTATGCTCCCTTACTCAATTCTTTTATGATCATGTCGACGACTATACCTGAATGGACCTTGACTTTGTAGCAGACGAGAACCTTAGGGAATTAAGTGGTGAAGAAGCATGGGAAGCCATAGAAAATTTCGCCCCATGCCAAAAAGAATAGGACAACCCACCAAACATTATTTGTGAATAAGAAGTAGCAAATTTGAAAGCTCAAGCAAAAAGATTGTTTGGAAATGAGAATGTTTGGGTTGAGATGTGGTATGTGCTTAATTACACATACCATTTTCCATTTAAAACGAGCTTAAAAGAATAAAAACATACCAAAAATACATTGTATTTGTATGTTTGCATTTGTATTGTGCAGGAAACGGATATCTCACAAAAAGAAAAGAAAAAAAAACCCAAGCAAAAAGCAACAAAACCGGACACAAGATGGAAAAGTGTGTGAAGACGAAGCCCAATCAAAGTCAAGTCAACTCCGAGAAGAAAAAGCAAAGAAAAATATAACTTGAGGGGTCAAAATTGCCAAACCCCTAAGTTATATTATTAAGGAAGCAAAGGCAGGGGCTGATTATGCCAATTTGGGAAACCTCATTTATAAAAGATAGAAAGGAAAAAAAAGGAATGAAAAGAAGAAAGATGTGGAGGGGCCTTTCTTGTACAAAATCCAAACATTCCCTTAATCATCTTCAACCTCTCTCTGCCACAACCCAACTTGTATAACATTTCTCCCGCCAATACCAAAACCAGCCAGCACCCTGTTTTGCTCCCATACTTCTACCCTGCAACACTCCATCATCCACCCTACTAACCCCCCCAGCTTTATAAAGTCCATGTTGGCAATCCCTCTCCATTCCCAAAGCACTTCGATGGCTGAGATTGTCTCCAAAGAAGCTCAAAAGAAATCAAAGGCTGGGATTTGCTCTAGATTCTCCTCACACAACTAGACACTGGTCTTTATCTCTCCAAGATGCACAGATGCATTTCATTTTCTTCGGGCTATTTAAATAGAGCTTCTTGTAAGCCTTTGAGGCATCTATGTTAGAAACTAGTCTTTAATTTTTAATTTAACTTAGCTTATTTTCAGTCCTTACAGCTTTTTACTTTCAGCTTTGTAACGCTTTCAAGATTAATGCAAGTTTGAAGTTTTTAAGTCAATTTACAATACCAGTGTTAAGTTTCTTAATCATATTGTTTTGTGTTCAAAAACATCTCACCACAGCTTACTCATAAGCTGTTTTCATTAAGTAAAGAGAAAAAGTTAAGTAGTTAAGAGAAAATCACAAATATCACTCTCAAATATACATACTTAATTTATTTGGATGATAACGCCAGTACTGATGGCTTATCGGACTCTTATAGCTTGCTTTATGCAAGCTGAAAGCTTTTAGATTCATGTTTAACCTGTTTTAGAGCAAGGATTTGTATAGTCTATCTCTCTTTTTCTTATTATTCTTACTTTCAGCAGAACTGCTTGTTATAAGTTAACACTGCTAGGCCAAATCAGCCTATTTAAGTGCTTATTCTTAATTAAAATTGCTTATAAGTGTCTTATTTTGTTGATAGATAATCTGTTTTTAATTAACTTGAGAGAAAAATGATTTTTAAGGGGCATTTTCAACTAGCAGTACTAACCTCAAGTTAGTACTGCTAGTTCACTTTTGGAACAGCATTAACTTAACACTACCAGTACTAACTCCAAGTTAGTACTGCTAGTTCATTTTCTTGGATTTCAAAGGTAGCAGTACTAACTAACACTAGCAGTACTAACTCCAAGTTAGTACTGTCAGTTAAAACTGTTAGTACTGGTAGGTCATTTTAGCTCATCAGCTTATTATTTAAGCTTGTTTAAGATTTCTTTAGCTTTTTAGAATAGATTAAGCCTATTTTAGTTTATTATTTTCAGTAGAACTTATTTGTCTTTTTAAAATAATTTTAAGAGTTAATCAGTTTTAGTTTTCTAGCTTATTTATCATTATAGTGCATTCTGGTTGCTTATTCTTATGCTTAAGTGCTTATTTTGGGTAGTTAACCTCCTGTTTTAGCTTATTTGCTTATTTCCTGTTTAATTGTGTTTTGTTAAGGCTAGCAGTACTAATCTTTAGCTAACAGTACTAACTTATAACTAGCAGTACTAACTCTAAGTTAGTACTGGTAGTTAATACTGGTAGTACTGTTGTTAGTACTGTTGTGTTTCTCTTGTTTAATTTAGCTTAATTGCATGCTTAATTTGCTTATTTAGATTTAGCTTAGCTTATTTGTCTGCCTTAAGCTTATTTGAGTTTATTTGTGCCTTAGTGTAAAAGTTTTTAGTGTTTTGCCTTTGCTAGCTTTAATTCAATTTCCAGCTTAAGTTCTTTGTTTAAATTTTATGTGCATTTACTTTCAGTTTCAATTCCCAATCATTCTTTGTTACATTCAAACGCCAATCATCAATCGTTCTTCGATAATCCATCTCAGCCTCGTTGGGACATAACGACCCGGAGACACCCTATACTGCTTCCGGTTTTCTTGATCTCGCGTGATTTCGTCCCTTGGTGTATTTATGTCATACATAGATAGGTTTTAAGGGGTGAGCTAGCGCCTTAGTCAGCGCTCACTACCCACGGGGCTCCCGATAAATGGATATATACCATGTCGGATTTCAGTAGGTGATCTTGGTCAGATACCTCTAGGGTAGTTAATTTCTTGTTTGGCATATAATATGCTACATCAAATTGAGGTTCGGTGTCATGAGCTTAGCGCAACAGTAAATACCTTTTATGTGAAGTTGTATTTGTTATAACTGTCACATACGTTTTATAACTTGTGGTCCACACTACTTTGGTTGAACGTTTCCAATTACTAAATACTTTTCATAATACTGTGAGTGAAGCAGTATTCACTAAACATTTCTTATCCTCATAAATGTTTTACTTAAACCTATGAATTCACCAATTTTATGTTGACCATTTTTAGCATGTTTTTCTCAGGTGTTTAGCTTTGGACTTCTTGACATTCTATGTGGAGTCTACGTGCAATATGATATCATTTATCAAGATTTTATTCCTAATTCATACTCGTTGACTTTTCAAAACTTAATTATGCTTCTGCTACATTTTACTTATGCTTCTGCAAATGTTGACTTTTCTTTGAATCTTGTAAAACTTATCTATTTTTAAAACCATGCAACGAGTTATGATTATTTTCAAAACGTCCATTAGTGGTCGTTCTCCCGTGCCTTGTGTTCGAAATATGATGACGTCACACCACTGGACATTGTTTACGTCTAGGCCCCGTTTGGGGGTGTGACACTAATGGTCACCCCTGATAACGCCCAAATTATACATGTTTTCGGTGGAGTTATTTGTTTATATTTTATCATTGCTCATGAACTTTTGATAATGTGCAGGTTCACTTAAAGACTTCCCGAGGTCAAACACAACAAAGATCGAGTATTTATACACTTCGGGAAAACAACATACAAGAAAAGAAATAAAATCTCAAGCTAAAAGTGAAAATGCGCGCCACACTTACCCAATGTGTGTCGTACTTCTCCTCAAAGTCAAAGAATTAAAGACTTGGTCAAAAAAAATGCATTAACTCCATAAGTACGCCGCATAATTGTTTTTGTGTGCCGCACTTCCTAACTGACATTAAAGAATAAATAAAAACATAAATACTACTGCATTAATACCCTAAGTACGCCGCACAAATTCTTTTGTGCGCCACACTTCTCCAATAAACATTAAATTCCCCTCGCATTTAATCGCCAAGTACGCAACACATTTTACCTTGTGCGTCGCACTTTCATCCAAAACCAGCCTATAAATAGAGAATGAATTTTCATTCTCAAATCATCCATCTCATACTTACAAACAACTAAGTATCAATCCCCTCATCCCACATGCACAAAATCATCATTCAATCATTCTCCAAGCATAAACACCATGTCCTTTGAAGAATCAAGATCAAATCACCATGAACGATGAAGAACACCATACTAGTTTAGTGAAAAAATGAAGTTTGTTATCGAACCAAGATATGTTATGAACTCCTTAGCTGATAGGCTAATCTTCTGACCTACTCAGGTGAGTTATGATATTGAATAAGTGTTTAGTATGATCGTGATCTCTTTAATCTCAAGCTTATGTTGCAATCCTATTATGTCTTATCTTGTCGGTTTTGCTTATCAATATTAGATTATATAATCATATCGCTATAGGTCAAAAGATCCATTATGATCTATGTGGTTTTAAAGATTTGTCTATGATCTTTATCGTTTGTGTCGAGAAATCCACTTTCGTAAACTGATAAACAAAACAAGCTTTGATATAATAAGTTACTGGACTATTTGAGTGACACATTTGGTTTAGTCAACTAAATATAAGTCTTGAGTTAATCAAGTTAATTTGTGAAAACGTTTTCTGACGAGAAATCCTTTTTATAAACTAAGGTTCCATTTTCAAGGTCTAATCATTTCCATCACTTATGAATTATTTTCAACTATCCGAGTAGTCATCTTTATTATCACTGGTAAAAAGTTATTTTTAAAATTATTAAAGTTTATTTTTCTTCTGATTATTTAAATACTACTCAAATCCCTGTGGATGACCTGGTCTTACCTTAAAAGTTATACTACATACGTGGGTTATACTTTTACCCGTGTGTTTCCCTATAATAAAATTGGTATTTTCAGTCATTATAAATTTAAAGCTTTTGAAACACATCAAAGTTTTTGGCGCCGTTTCCGGGGATTTTTAAGCTGTTCTGTAGTCAACTCTGGAAAATTACTTTAACTCTCCCTCTTTTTCAAAGATAACCGTACAGTTTTCTGGCAAACTGACCCAAACAATTTCTCATGTGGATGCATACACGTGCTTCCAATTCTAAACTTGTTGAACCATTACCCGAACCTGAACGTACTCTAAATCAAAGACTTTGTCGATGAAACAGAAGAGTTCCATACGATTAAAGAAACAATCCACCTCAACACCCGAGAATTGTCTATCCGCCAATTCTCAACATCAATTACTTCCGTCACTTTCTTGATATTATTCGAAATTACGATCCAATGGATGATGAACCCATGTGGACTACCGACCGTGTCGTCGCTCCGACTCCCGGTTCCGCAATCACAATTCCTAAACCCGCAAACGAATTTGCCATTAAAGGTAACCACTTGACTCTCGTCAAAGGAAACCAATTTGATGGTAGAACCAAAACCGATCCTCATAAACACATTCCTGAATTCCTCGGAATCTGCGATCTGTTTAAATACAGAGATACCAAGAATGAAGATGTCCGCCTAATGAGGTTTCCCTTATCACTCACTGGAGAAGCAAAAACATGGCTGAAAGAACTTAACGAATGAACTATCGAAACTTGGGATGAACTTTGAACCGCTTTCATTAGCCGATTCTTTCCCCCAGCTCTTTTTGACTGACTCCTTGGAGAAATCCGTGCTTTCTCTCAACATGAAAATGAATCTCTAACCGATGCTTGGCTTCGTATGAAGGAAATGCTCATAAATTACCAAGGTCATAATCTGTCCAAAGGCAATATTATCAAAATCTTTTACCATGGTCTCAACGAAATAACCCAAGAAATTCTAAATGCCATAGCTAGTGGTATTTTCCTCTATAAAACACCAAATCAAGCTTATCAGCTTCTCAAAGATAAAGTCTTACTCAAACTCGACTAGGCTAAAAATCAAAAAACCAAATCATCTCTTAAGAAAACCGTTGCTTTCGCCGATGAAGGTAATAGTAATTCCAATACTGACAAAATTATGACCCGAATAGATGTCATGACCATAAAAATGGATGCTCAGTACAAAGAACTCCAATCTCGTGCTAAACAACCAACACCCGATCTTGACGATGATGACATACCTATGTCCCGTGAAGAAGAAGCTAAATTCATGCAAACTTTCTGTAAGACTCGTTTTTACAATGATTACCGCGACCGAGACTCGAATCGCGATAATTGGCGTTCAAGCGGACGGAATGATTACAACCGAGATGACTATCGATCCAACACCGATGATAAATCCTATGATCTTTAAATACAATTCAACGATTTCATGAAATCTCAGCAATCAACCAACGCTTTTGTCAAAGAAACATTCATGGACCTCAAAACTCAACTCGAAACAGTATCTAAAAATCATCAAGCTTCAATTCAAAACCTCAAAACTAAGTTTGACAGACTCGCTGACAAGCAATCTGGTCGACCTTCTGGATCTCTGCCAAGCAACACTCAACCAAACCCATGAGGTGGCAACTCTAAAGCTTACCAACCACCGCAATCTCGTAATGATCATATAAATGTCGTATTCACAAGAAGTGGTAAATCCTATGATCCACCAGATAACCCGAATGATCAAAAAAACAATTCTGAAAACCCTATCAACTTCGATAGCGATAATAAAGACGATGAACCTACACCACAACCAAAAACTCAACTTCGGAAACCAGTCAAAGAAACACCGTTACCAAAACATACAAACCAAATATCCCATATCATCAACGCCTTAGAAAATAAAATATGGAGGCCCAATACGGAAAATTCCTCGACATGATCTGAGCCGTCCGAATCAACGTACCTCTTGTCGACGTCTTAGCCGGAATGCCTAACTATGGCAAATTTCTCAAAGAACTCATAAGCAACAAGCATAGAATTGAACAAATTTATGCCGCTTTCCTAAGCGATGAAAGTTCCGCGATGATCCAAAATAAAGTTTCACCAAAACTCGGAGACCCTGGAAGTTTCCTTATTCCATGTAATTTCAACAAAACCTTCTCCTGTAATTCTTTAGCCGACCTTGGTGCCAGCATTAACCTTATGTCGTATTCCTTATATACGAAACTATCTCTCGAAACTCTTAAACCCACCAAAATGAGTGTAAGATTAGCCGACATATCATTTCAATACCCTGTTGGAATAGCTGAAAATATGCTCGTTGAAGTCGGTAAATTCACCTTTCCTTCTGATTTTGTTATTCTCGAAATGGAAGAAGATAGCAAAGTTCCTCTCATCTTGGGACGACCTTTTCTTCACACTGCTGATGCAGTAACTCAAGTTAAACAAAAACGACTCAATCTTGGAGTTAGAACTGAACGAATGATCTTTAATATCAATTCTGCCATTAAATACTCTTATTCGAACGATGATACATGTTTTAGTATCGATGTTATCAATGAAATCTTAGAAGAAGATTTCAATGCTCTTCTTAACGAATGAAGCAAAATCCTCCATTTCATCGAAGGAACTATTCTCGAAGAAGAAATCTTTTCTGAATTCGATAAATTCATAACAATGACTACTGATGAAATCTATGACTCTGAATCCGATACCAAAGAACCACTATTCGAGAAAATCACCATCAACACCAATTATAAAATCAAGACATCTCTTGAAGAACCTCATACGGATCTTGAACTCAAACCTCTTCCTGATAACTTGGAATACATATTTTTAGAAGAACCATCTTTTCTTCCTGTGATCATATCATCTAAACTCTCTGCTCAAAATAAAAGCAAACTTGTATCCGTCCTAAAAAACACAAGCAAGCCTTTGCTTGGAAAACAACAAACAATCCTGGTATATGTCCACTATTCTGTAAACACAAGATACAACTTCTGGATGACAAAAAGCCAGTTGTCCAAAAATAGAGAAAGTTAAATCCAAACATGCAAGAAGTTGTTAAGAAAGAAATTGTGAAACTCTTGGATACCGGTATTATTTATCCAATTGCCGATAGTCCTTGGGTTAGTCCTATTCACTGTGTACCAAAGAAAGGCGATATTACAGTAGTCACAAACAAAAATAATGAACTTGTCCCAACAAGAACCTTTACGAGTTGGCGAGTATGCATCGATTATCGTAAACTCAATGAAGCAACCGCAAAATATCATTTTCCCTTATCGTTTATGGATCAAATGTTGGAAAGACTCGCTTGAAATAAATATTTCTGTTTCTTCGATGGTTTTTTGGATATTTTCAAATTCCTATTGATCCTAATGATCAAGAAAAAACAACATTCACATGTCCCTTTGGCACATACGCTTATAAGCGAATGCCTTTCGGATTATGTAACGCTCTAGCTACATTTCAAAGGTGCATGTTAGCAATCTTTCATGACGTGATTGAAGAATCTGTTGAAGTATTCATGGACGATTTTTCCGTCTTTGGAAACTCTTTTGACAAATACCTAAATAACCTCGATAAAATGCTCCAGCGTTGTAAAGATGCTCATCTTGTCCTTAATTGGGAAAAATGTCACTTCATGGTCAAAGAAGATATTGTGCTTGGACACAAGGTGTCTAGCGCAGGACTTGAAGTCGACAAAGCAAAGATCAACGTAATCTCAAAACTTCCACCCTCTACTAACATCAAAAGTGTTAGGAGTTTTCTAGGACATGTCGGTTTTTACCGAAGATTTATAAAAGATTTCTCAAAAATTGCCCGACCTATAACTAAGCTGCTTGAAAAAGATACTCCGTTCGAATTCAACGATGAATGTCAGAAAGCATTCGAATTATTGAAAGAGAAACTCACATGTGCTCCTATGATCGTAAGCCCAAACTGGAAACTTCCGTTTGAACTTATGTGTGATGCAAGTGATTTCGCAGTTGGAGCTGTCTTAGGTCAAAAAGATGGTAGAAACTTTCACCCGATCTACTTCGCAAGCAAAACTCTCAATCCAGCTCAACAAAATACATTGTAACCGAAAAAGAACTTATGGCTATAGTTTTTGTATTCGAAAAATTTAGATCCTATCTTATTCTATCAAAAACTATTATTCATACCGATCATTCAGCTCTAAAACATCTCTTCAAGAAACAAGATGCTAAACCACGCCTTATTCGTTGGATACTACTCTTACAAGAATTTGACATAGAAATCAAGGATAGAAAAGGAACATAAAATTTCGCGGCCGACCACTTGTCCCGAATTGAAAATGACAAAATAAGCGATGACAGTGAAGTCGATGATAACTTTCCTGGAGAAACCCTTATTTGGTAGGTGATATTATACCAAAAGGGATGACGTACCAACAAAAGAACAAATTCTTCTCTGACCTCAAACACTACTTTTGGGGAGAACCCTACCTCTTTAAATTATGTGCTGACGATATGATCAGACGTTGTGTATCTGGACCAGAAACCTGAACCATTTTAGATCAATCTCACCACGGACCAACCGGTGGACATTATGGACCAAACGTAACGGCTAAAAAGGTCCTAGATTCAGGATTTTACTGGCCGACAATCATAAAAGAAGCTCATACTCTAGTTCGCCTTTGCGAAGCATGCCAAAACACGGGAAATATATCAAAACTTGATGAGATGCCCTTAACTAACATTCAAGTATGTGAAATTTTTGATGTATGGGGTATTGACTTTATGGGACCATTCCCAAAATCACATAAGTTTGAATATATTCTTGTCGCTGTCGACTACGTATCTAAATGGGCCAAAGCTCAGGCTTTACCAACCAATGATGCCCGAGTGGTTATCACTTTCTTAAAAAAACTATTCTACCATTTCAGAATGCCCAAAGCCCTAATCAGCGACCAAGGTACTCATTTATGCAATAAAATAATGGAAAGGACCATAAAAAGATATGGAGTTAACCACCGTTTCTCTACATCTTATCATCCTCAAACTAGTGGTCAAGTTGAAAACAAGAACATGGCCCTTAAAAGAATTCTTGAAAAGACTGTTAAAGATAATCCAGCTATTTGGTCAAGAAAACTTGATGACGCTCTATGGGCTTTTCGCACTACCTACAAAACACCTACTGGTACCACACCGTACAAACTAATATATGGAAAAACTGCCATTTACCATTTAAAATTGAACACCGTGCATATTGGGCCCTGAAGAACTGTACTACTGATCTCATCGCTGCTGGTGAAAAAAGAATGTTTCAGTTACACGAATTAGACGAACTTAGACACCAAGCCTATGAAAACTCTCGTCTATACAAATCAAGAACCAAAGTCTGGCACGATAGAAAACTAAGAATGAGAAAAGAATTCAAACATGGAAACAATGCTTTTTCACTCAAAGTATATATTCAAACAGCCTAAACTCCGATCTCGCTGGCTAGGACCATACGTAGTAAAACATCAATATCCATCCGGATATGTTGAACTATATGGAAAAGGTGGAAAAACATTTATTGTTAATGGGCATCGACTCAAACTATATCATGAAGAAGAAGATTATAATGACCAAAGGGAAGTGGTCACTCCCTTCTTTCCTAAAGAATCACTCACCAAGCATGAGTCTAGCTAACGACTCTTTTAAAAAATTAAACGCTTCTCGGGAGGCAACCCGTGATTCACTTAAGTGTGGAGGAGTCCCTCCTCCATTCTTTTGTTCATATCCTTTGTTTATTATTTTTATTATTTTTTAAAAAAAACAACAAAAATATTTTCTTTTTGTGTGCTTTTGTATGTTTACTTTTATGCAGGTAATATAGCTTAAAGATTGGAAAATCATGAAGTTTGCTTAAGGATAGCTCTCTCGCAGCTATATATGTCTATGACCCAGGAAGTACCGTTTCCCTTAATTTCCCTATTTTATCTTTATTATCAGTTATCACATTGAGGGCAATGTTCAACTTAAGTGTGGAGGAGAACCAAATAGGAAAAATTAATCATATCCCTCCATGTTTGCCCTGCCAAAAATATTTTCTAATTGATACTTTCAACAAAAATCTTAATATATATATGCTTTTAAAAAAAGTTCTTAGTAAGGCAAATCCCACCGGATTGACACTATAGCTAGCACAACCCAGTCCACTAAATTGTGAGAAGTATAAGCCTTTAGAATATTCGAGTACCCACCTTTGGTACCCAAGATAATTGATGCCTTTAGCTTGTTCGAGTTAAGGAGTGAGAAATCATATGTATCTATTCCATCGTTATGGATGTGTATATGTGGTTTTGTCGCCTTTTCTGAAGCATTGGTATTAGTTGATAATTATATTTGAGTGAGCCGGTAATTTAGAAGCTCTAAAACTTGTGCTTGATCATCATTTACTAGACCGAAGCCTGATAAATCATATGTTATTAATTCCACAAAGTCCCTGTTCTTGCAAGCACTCCCTTTAGTGCTAAGTTGCTGAAATACCTAAGTGAAGAAGTAAAAATTGAAAGATGAAGTTATGTGCCAAGCCTTAGTTATCATATATAAAAAAATGTTATATATAGTAGCTCAAAGAAATAAAGGCTTAAGTTCTGGCACATGAAAATTTGTATATGCTACTATCCAGCATCAGTATCAAGTTCTGCCTTCGATCAGGTTTATGTGTCAAGTACAAGCATATGGTAGCTGTCTAGATTATGTCTGTGCAATTAAGTGTTTTCACATAAATATATAAACCCTATCTGAGTGAACTGAGTGAATTCTACAAATCAAACACATTTCCCTATGTGAGGTGATTAGTCATATGTCAATGCCTGAAAAGTTATCTAAACCTGTAAACACTTGTAAAATCTAAATTTTCTCCACGTCACGATTAATGATTTTATTTTTGCTTTGATTGCTTGAGGGCAAGCAACAGCTCAGTGTGGAGGGATTTGATAACGCCTAAATTATACATGTATTCGATGGCGTTATTTGTTTATATTTTATCATTTCTCATGAACTTTTGATACTTAATAACATGAAATATGTGCAGGTTCACTTGAAGACATCCCGAGGTCAAACACAACAAAGATCGAGTATTTATACACTTCGGGAAAACAACATACAAGAAAAGAAATAAAATATCAAGCTAAAAGTGCAAATGTGCGCCGCACTTACCCAATGTGCGCCGTACTTCTCCTCAAAGTCAAAGAATTAAAGACTTGGTCAAAAAATGCATTAACTCCATAAGTACGCCGCATAATTTCTTCCGTTGAAGAATAAATGAAGACATAAATACTACTACATTTATACCCTAAGTACGCCGCACAAATTCTTTTATGCGCTGCACTTCTCCAATAAACATTAAATTCCCCTTGCATTTAATCACCAAGTACGTCGCACATTTTACCTTGTGCGCCACACTTTCACCCAAAACCGCCTGTAAATAGAGTACGAATTTTCATTCTCAAATCATCCATCTTATACTTACAAACAACTAAGTATCAATCCCCTCATCCCACACGCACAAAATCATCATTCAATCATTCTCCAAGCATAAACACCATATCCTTTGAAGAATCAAGATCAAATCACCAAGAACGACGAAGAACACCATACTAGTTTAGTGAAAAAATGAAGTTTGTTATCGAACCAAGATATGTTATGAACTCCTTAGCCATGAGAGGCTAAATCTCTCATAACTATTCGGTGATGTTATGATAATGAATAAGTGTTTGGTATAATCGTGATCTCTTTAATCTCAAGCTTATGTTGCAATCCTATTATGTCTTATCTTGTCGGTTTTGCTTATCAATCTTAGATTATATAATCATATCGGTATAGGTCGAAAGACCCGTTATGATCTATGTGGTTTTAAAGATTTGTCTATGATCTTTATCGTTTGTGTCGAGAAATCCAGTTTTGTAAACTGATAAACAAAATAAGCTTTGATATAATAAGTTACTGGACTATTTGAGTGACACATTTGGTTTAGTCAAATAAATATAAGTCTTGAGCTAATCAAGTTAATTTGTAAAAACGTTTTCTGACGAGAAATCTTTTTTATAAACTAAGGTTCCATTTTCAAGGTCTAATCATTTTCATCACTTATGAATTATTTTCAACTATCCGAGTAGTCATCTTTATTATCACTAGTAAAAAGTTATTTTCAAAATTGTTAAAGTCTATTTTTCTTCTGATTATTTGAATACTACTCAAATCCTTATGGACGACCTGGTCTTACCTAAAAAATTTATACTACATACGTGGGTTATACTTTTACCCATGTGTTTCCCTATAATAAAATTGGTATTTTCAGTCATTATAAATTTAAAGCTTTTGAAACACATCAACGATTCAAAGCGATGATGCACCACGGCAGATTGCATGGACACATGAGGAAGAAATTGTGTTGTGTAAATGTTGGGTTGACGTACCCGAAAACAGCAGCCTTGGTAACACGAGGAAGGATGTTGGATTTTAGTGTGAGGTTTTGCAGTACATGGAGAGCAAACCAAAACAGTACGGTCGTTGAACGTATGTCATGCGTAGGTTGCAGGAGACCGGAGCCTCCGATGAAGATTACTATGCAAGGGCACTTGTTGACTATGAAGCTGAAACTGGAACAACGTTTAAACTTCGTCATTGCTGGGAGATTTTAAAAGGTAGTCAGAAATGGATGAAAAGTGAAGTTCCAAAATTTACCGCAAAGTCTTGGGGATATAGCAAGAGATACAAGCCATCCGGGTCTAGGTCGTTCAACACAGAGTCTGGGGAAGCTAGTATTAATCTGAATGCTAATGTTGGCGACGACGAGGAAGATGAGGTGAAGGAAATTCGACGACCAAATGGCAGGGACAAAGCCAAAGATGCTGCGAAAAAGAAAGGGCCGAGAGCATCGGGATCGTCAAGTATGAATGACGAAGCATTGGCTAGGTTGATGGTAACCAAGATGGCAAATCAGGAGAAAGAAGAACGCTTAGCCTTTTTAAAGATCAAAAGAATAGAGGTGGAATGTCATGAACGAAAGGTGAGAAATCAGGAGTGCAGACAACACCAAGACGACATAAGGTTCTATCTCCAGTCATATGATTACTTGATTGGGGATGCGCGGATGGCAATGAAAGAACCAAGGGGGAGATCAAGGCGAAGTATAATTTTTCATATTAATGTACGTTTTTTATTTAGTACGTTTAAGTTTTTATTTATCTATGTATCGTTTTTATATATCTATATATCGTTCAAGTTTTTAGTGTATGAATAAAAGTTTTTAATTTAGTACGTCTTACGTTTTTATTAATTTTGCACGTTTACGTTTACCTTGATATTTACGTTTTTAGTTTATAAATAAAGTATTTAAATAAAAAATGATGACAAACGGTGAATGGCAAAGTTACCAAATGGTGAGTTGTGAATGAGTTATGTGAGAAAAGAGAGAAAGCTGAGGTGACACTGAAATGAATGATGAGTTTACTCACCACTCTATCCAGCCTAAGCGAACTGAACACTACACTTTATTTAAACTTACTCTATAACCAACAATATCTTCTCATTTCTTGACATAAGTGCGAGTTCATCAATGAGATAAGGACCCACTGCTACTTGCCTCTTTGTCGCATCCTTATTTTCAAAATCTTTAGTGTAAGCAGTTCTATGCCTTGTATGTACCCGTAAGTCTCGTGCACGAGATTCAAACATGAATTAAAATTAGAGAATTGCTACATCCACAAAATAACTTTTACAAATTTTTTATAAAATGACATGTATCCAATCAAAATCTTTTTGGTCATTTCTCTTTCTTTCTTTTTGATTAACATCTCCCTATTAATACATGTCACATCATTTTGTGAAACTTCTTTTATAAATCTTTTTGTGGATGTAGCATCTCTCTTAAAATTAATATTAATGATACAATGCATGATTTTTTAGATAGCGTAATTATGTGAACGACTAAATTTCTCTCATTGATAACGGTCTAATACATGCGCAAAGCAGCGACAACAAATTGTTCGTTGGACTTTTTTTGTTTTTTGAAGAGGCGACAACAAATTTTCTGTTGCACATTTTTTTTTTGTTTTTTGCTCGTTTTGGCTGTAGAACAATTTCCTATGATAGTCACATAAAAGAAAGAGAAAAAGTGGAGTAAATAGAGTGAAAACTTAGAGTAGGAGTGTGTTGAGCAGTTAATTTTAAAAAATTTAAAAATTTTCTTTTTGAAAATATCTTAAAAAATTGTGCTCAACAGAAAATGATGTCAGGTCTATTGTATTATTTATCATTTCCTTAGTGCTTCTCTTGAGCATTCAAAATTTTGAATGTTTATATGACATTGCTCAAGACCGAGAAGATATGAACTTCCCGTGGTTTAGGATAAATGAACATTTTCCTTTCTTTAGAGACCGAGTCCTAAGCTGACATTTACTTAGAAGTCGTAGAGAAAAGGTGAAAGGACATGTTTTGAAAGCATTTGAAACTCTCGCTCGAACTTCATTTATTCACTTGTGTTAATATTAATCAACATTTATAGGTGCGCAAATGTTATCGATTGTCGAGAGACATGTCGGAGAAGATTATTTTTGTATTTAAAAAAAAATTGATTTTGTATTTTGCTTTTATAGGTTTTCTATTTTTATATTTTGTTTTTCTGATAAGATATATACAAGAAATTACTGTGATTTTGCAAGACGATCAAGTTTCTAAGGAGATAAACTGCGCATACTAAGGCGCCGAATCAAATAGTTGAATGACAATAGATTGAAATCTTATTGAAGTGAAAGCCATGATCCGTTAACTGTGTCCGCATTCAAAGGACTTGGGCACAACAAGCGGACAGAGACACATATTCTGATTTCGCGGTTGATAGCGCTGTACAGTCTTGTTTCATTGAGGACCAGCTAACCAGCTTTTCGCCTAAGAATTGAGCTCCACCGGAAGTACTATTGAAGGTGTCTTTACATCCCGCATAATCACCATCTGAAAATCCAGTTAGTTCAATGCCATAATCCTTAGTATACCAGAGACCCGTATTAACGGTTCCCTAGAGATAACGAAAGATCCTTTTAACCTCCTTGAGGTGTTTCTCGGTTGGCCTAGCCTGGTACCGAGCACATAAACAATTAGCATGTACAATGTCCGGTCTGCTTGACGTAAGATACATTAGGGAACCAATGATGCTATGATATTTCGTTGCATCGATTAGAGACCCATTTTGATATAGGTCAAGCTTGTCTTTGATCTCTATTAGAGTACCAACAGGACCACAGGATTCCATTCCATATTTTTTAAGGATTTCTAACACTTAGTTGGACTGGTTTATGAAGATGCCACAGGGGGATTGGTTAACTTGTAAACCAAGGAAAAACGTCATTTCCACCATCATCGACATTTCGAAGCCGCTTTTCATGAGGTCAAAAAATAGGTTGGTATACCTAAGGTATGTAGAACCAAAGATAATATCATAAACATAGACTTGTACCACTAAGATGTCATCATCAAAGTGCCTTATAAACAACGTTGGATCAATGGTGCCTTTGAAGAAGTGATTATGTAGGAGAAACGTTGACAATTCGTCGTACCATGCCCTTGGTGCTTGCTTTAACCCATATAGTGCCTTCTTTAACTTGTAGACATGGCTTGGATGATCAGCATCGATGAAACCTTCAGGTTGACACACGTACACGTCTTCTTTTAGAGTACCATGCAAGAATGCAGTTTTCACATCCATTTGAAACACAGTAAACGATTTGTGTGCAACATATGCCAAAAATATCATGATAGATTCCATTCTAGCAACCAGAGTGAAGGATTCTTTGAAATCTATTTCTTCCACTTGGCGTTACCCTCTTATGACCAGACGAGTCTTGTTTCGGATGACCGCGTTCTCTTCATCATGCTTGTTTTTGAATAACCACTTCAACGTAAGTGGTTTTATGTTATCTGGGACATGAACTAACACCCATACATTAAGCCTTTTGAACTGTAGAAGTTCTTCTTCTATTGATTCAATCCATGCAGGGTCGGTCATAGCTTCTTTGACATTTTTCGGTTCCACAGTGCTCACAGTTAATGCATACATACACATGTCACCATCTGATCGTAATTGATTTCTTGTCAAAACTGGTCGTGAGGGTTCTCTTATCACTTGTTCTAGAGGGTGATCCTTAGTCCACTGATATTTATGAGGGTATGGTTGGTAAAACGTATGCATGTTCGATGGATCCACATAATGTGAAGATGATGATTCAGCAGCACTTGTTGATGGAGTAGCAAAAGGATTTACAAACGTATTGTCATCGAACATAGCATTTGGAACATTGTCAGCAATTGTTGCGGGTTGATGCTGAACATGTTGTTGTTGTGTTTTGGGCTCGTCAACATCCTGTGAAGTGTTTGGAAAATTTGTAGCTTGAGAGGATGAATTTGCTGGTGTCGGTGCGGTGTCTGCTGTTGTTGTTGTTGCTGTTGGAGTCTGAAGAACTTGAGGAGCTTGAGCAGCTAGAATAGTTCTTGGAGCAGCTGACGGTTGACCACCGACATGATCATCATACATATCTTCGAATAGTAAATCCAATTCACATTCAGTTGGTTTTTAAGATGTTATTGTTGATGAAGCATTATGGAGAGGTCGAAGTTTGAACTGTTTGGTCCAGGAAGTCATACTTTGAAGTCGAGTTTTTTAAAACTGCTTTGTTCAAAAAGCCATAATTGAAACGCTTAATCAAATGTACATTCAAGTCTCCATTGATTATCTTTGTCCTTTGGTTGTAAACTCTGTAAGCACAGGAATTAGCAGAATAACCAATGAAAAAGCCAATATCACCTTTTGCACCAAGCTTCCCAATATCTTTATGATCATTCTTGGGATAGCAGAGAGCCTCGAATACAAGAAGAAAGGAGATATCTGGTTTTCTACCATTAATAAGCTCGTATGGTGTTTTGTCAAATTGACGGTGAATGATGGAGCGGTTTTGAGTGTAGACACAGTAAGTAGCAATTGCTTCAGCCCATAAGAATATACGGTGCACGAGAAAAAATCAACTTGTTTTCTAGAGCCTCCACTAGCGTGCAGTTTCTTCGTTCCATTACTCCGTTTTGTTTAGGGGTACGGACAGAAGATGCTTGATGAGAGATGCCAACTATCAAAGTATTCTTAAAGCACTTGGTTCTTGAATTTTGTGCCGTTGTTGGTTCTTACAATAATGACAAGAGCTTGTAGTAGAACTGTAATTTTCTTGAGAAAAGTTTTAATCTCCTCCGGTGCTTTGTCTTTGGATCTTAGGAAGAGCACCTAAGTGTAACGAGATTATTCATCCCATCACCAGAACATACCGCTTTCCTTTTATGCTTGCGATTCTCATTGGAACCACAAAAATTCATTATGAGAAGTGTAACCTTGTTTAGAATTTAAAACTGGTTGGGTAGGTGAGATGCACTTTTGCTTTTTTTTTTGTCACATGAGGGACAAAGATGTTCTTTATGGTATTTGAACTTTGGAAGACCGGTGACAAGATTGTTTCTGGCAAGATCATTTATGGTGTCAAAGTTGAGGTGGGAACCGTTGATGCCATAACTACGACTTGGTAGAAGTAGCCTGAGCCATGAGGCAAATTGAAGATACAGAGACCATATCATGGAGATTAATGGTGTAAAGGTTTGTTGTGCGATTTCCTTTTAACAAATCAACTCCTTTGAGATTTCTGACGAAACATGTGTTTCTTCTAAAAGCGACCTCTAGATCTGAATCACAAAACTGCCCAACCGAGAACAGGTTGTGCCCCAAGCCCTCAACGAAATAAACCCCGGTGATCAAAATATTTCCCTATTGAAGATCACCGAAACCCAGAATTGCAGCGACATGATCATTTTCAAAGCGAACCGTTCCCAAAAACTTCCAGACGAAATTGATGAAAAGCTTTAGATTCCCGGTCATATGCTTGGAACAACCCGAGTCGACGCACCACAAACATATTTGGATAACTTGCCAAGAGAAAAAGTGGAATTTGGAAACTGTTTGATTGTAGGTTCCTGAGGGTTAGAGGTACATGCATTACACACAGAGGTGCCAGACTTACATTCAGAGTCACTGGATCTAATTAATTTTCCTTTAATGTCAAACATCTTTCCAGTGGGTGACCACCTAAGGCACATTCTAGATTTACTAGGCTTAGGTGAAGCAAGTTTTTCAGAGAACCCTACCTTCTTAGGTTTCTTAACCAGTGGCATATGTTTTGTTAGATTTGCAATATTTGAGACATTTGCCTTTTGTTTCTTACCACGAGAATTCATGCCATTAACATAATTAAGTACACAAACATCATGATTTGCAGTAATTAAACATTGTTTACACATAGCACAAACAATTTCAGATCTATCATTCCGAATAGCAAGCTTAACGTTATTACATTCAGATAAGATATGTTTCTTATTCTTAGAAAGCAGTAAATTCCTAGGTGATCTTTACTATTGATTCTTTTATTTCTTGGGATGCGATACTCTTAGACACAGAAGGGACTCTATCATTCTTTGTATTGCTCCTAGGCTGTGGCCTTCTGGTCTTAGTAGTGATGTCTACTCCTGTAGAAGAGAAACCATTTGAGTCAGAATTAACAACTTTCTTAGTGATGACATGAGGTTGTGGAACAGTTATCAGATTTGTCCTAACGTTTGCATTAATAGGTTTGTTAGGCACAAACTTTACTTCCGTAGAGTTCTTAAAAGGATTAATCCTAAACATTTTAGGGGCCATCACTTTATCATTTTCTACAACCTTTGATTCTTTGGGGATGGGTACCGAGTTTAAAGTGACTGGATTTGACAAAGCATCCGTCTTATCGACCTTTTGAGGAACCCGAGTTTTTAAAAAATTTGGACGTTCAGATTGAAATGCATTTGGTCGTCTTACAACAAATGTGTTTCTTAAAGATTGCAAAAACGATTTCCTCTCGGTTGATTGATTTGCAAATTTAGTATTCGTACTCGTACCTTTGGTGGTGTCCTTTTAAGCCTGTGTCACATTGATAGAGCCAAATAGGTTCTTGTATGCAGTCTTAAGATGATGAGCATTTTTTTATTTATAATTCCAAACCTGAAACTCTAATTCTACGTTCTCATTTTCAAGTTTCTGAGGCAAAGGATCAAGGGTATCTGATACACATGGAGTATCCTTATTTTTATCCTTTTGATCTCCTAACTGAGCTTCCAACCGTTTGATCTTTTGTTGCATGTCATTATAAGCTTTATCATACGAAACTTTGTCATATTTGCATTCTTCACATTTTTTGTACCAATCATTCCAAAGTTTAGCATATTCATTCTCCTTTTTAATGATAAAATTTTCAAAACGTTCTTTCGTACGTGCAAGCTCAGTTTGGAGATTTGATGAATCTACAAAAGAATGATTTTGCATAATAGACATAATATCCTGGCTGACAACTGTTCTCAAGAGATGCTCAATCTCCCATTACAATGCCTTGTGCTTAGCAAGAGATTCATCAGCTTCTTTTGCAAGGGATTAGAAGTCTCGAACAAATTTGGCTGCCTCTTTTAAAAATTATATTTCAAAATTTTGCACTCTAGCATCAACTTGATTAACGATAGAGAAAATTTCATCTTTTATAATTTTGTGAATCTCTTAGTGAATAGAAGACGGCTAATTGTGTATATCTAAAGTCATTTTTTGTTTGACGACACGTTGAAGAGTCACAATGGTGCTTTTTACCTCATTTATAAATTTTCGTGCAACACTTGGTGTAGTATCATCCGAAAACTCTTCATTTGGTATTAACATTAAGTTAGAAACATTGGCCGTTTTGGAAGTATTTGAAAAATACAACTCTTCACGTGACTTGGCCGTTTGAGAAACAAAAACCCCCGAAAGATGATTAATCTTTGTATAATTTGCTGGTTTTATTTCTTTGTTTAATTATTTCATTTTTAAGCGACTCTCTTGAGCAAGTTCCAGTGTCTCCTCCGAATCATACACAGTAAGATGATCATGCTTTTCTAATAGAACATTGCCATTATACAAACTCTGTTATTTCTGCTGAGCTTGCTTGAGATAAAAAGGATTTTGATAACCCAAAGCCATTTTCTATTCGGTGTGGTAAAACGAGTCTGGCTTAGGTGAAAGCATGTGCATCATTTGAATCGATTGACCCGTTTTGACCAAAATATTATCTAATTCCTTTATCTTATTCTCAAGTTGAATTTGTTTATCAAGAAGCTCGTCTTTGCGTATTTTGAAATCAGACTTCAACCTTTTCTTTTCTTCTTGAAGAGAAGAAACGGTTGACTTTTCCTTTGAAAGTTGTTTATTTAAATTTGAAATTTCCTCATTCAAAGCCGTTATTTGTTTACCTGAACTTAAGTGAAGTGCATTTATCTTTTTAGTAAGACACTGCTCTTGATAAACAGACTGTTGATAACACCTTTCAAGTTTGTCATATTTTTCTTGACTAATTTCAAAACACTTTTCTTGATTTTTATATCTAGCAAGCTTAGTGGTCAATTTAGCATTTGTTTCTTTCATTTTACGATTGACCGAGTTGACTTTCTCAACTTCAGCAACTAAATTATGAAATAATGATTCTTGGTACGCTCGTGTTTCCTCAACATTTGCAGGATGTTATTCTACTGTTCCCCCACCTTGTTCCACACTAGAAACCGCAGGAATAACATTACTATGATTCTGTTGTACTTGGCGTGGTTCAGGAATAGGCTCGAGTAGCTCAATATACTGCTCCCTTTGAGTAAACATATTGAATATCTCATTATTATAGCAATTGTCATAATCGTGTACCTCAGCAGATCCGTCTGAGTCATAGACGGGAGCCTTGTTAGACTGAGTACCCGATGTTGATACTTGTTGTAGATTAGCCATCAAAATGCAGTTTGCATTGACTTCCTCAATCTTATCCAGATCTGTTGCAGCAGCCATCAAGTCAAACTCTTTAGCTTGTAGTTGGATTCATGCTACTTCTTTTTGAGCAATCAGCAACTGAGTCTGAAGATAAGCAGTATCCCTTCTCCATGGCCTTACTATGCAGTTCCTAACAAGGTGGCCCAATCCTCTGTAGTTGTAACACCTTATCTGATTACCATTGTTCCCATTTGCATTTCCCTCAGCTTGTGCTGCTACAACATTGCCATTCCTATTCTGATTAGCAATTCCTGATATAACAATTAGCCCATTCTGATTTCCAACATTCTGAACTCCTGGATTCTAAACTGCATTCTGACCAACCTGATTCCTGACATTCTGCCCACCATATTGTCTAAACTAATTCTCCCCATTTACTCCAACCATCTGCATTTGATTATCTTGACCCAAACTCATACCCGACTGAGCAATCTGCCTATTTTGAGGGTTGGATGAAATTCTCTGGTTGTTGTTGGTTGGTGTAGAGTAGTTTAGTTTGAATGCCTTGGCCATTAGAACAAGTTCCATGTTCATTGCAGTTGTGGGGTCTAAAATGTCTTCAGGATTTGGCATAGGTTGTTGCATGTAGTTTTGGTTGAATGATAGTTGCGGGTTATAGTTGTTGTTGGGTGGTGGTTGTTGTATGTAGGTACTTGATGATGGTAGATCTGTGTGAAACACTAAATAATTGAAGGGATTGTTGGAATTTGCCATGAGTGCTAAAGGATCTTGTGTTTTTTCAAGTCGTTCTGCTCTTAGATCATCCACCTCATTTTGATTGTACTTCAGGAAATCATACAACTGAGTGTAATCTGCAGTATGCAAGTCCTTTGTTTGATGAATAATGGTAACATGTCGACTCCATTTTGGTTGTAGTTTGTTTAGAAACTTGAGATTACTAGCAATCTTTTCTGGAAAGTGTTTGTTTCTCTTAAAATCATTCATTAATTTTGAGAAACGATGATAGTAAGACTCAATCAATTCTCCATCAGTGGAAGTAAACATTTCCCATTCATTAAACAACTTAGTTTTCTTGTCTTGGATTCCAATGTCAGAACCTTTCATCATTTGCTGAACACGTAACCAGATTTCCTCAGAAGTTTCACAACTATCAACAACATCATAGACGTCTTTAGGAAGACCGAGAAGTATGGTCTGAATTGCTTGATCATCAGCTTCCATTTGTTTAATTTCAGCTTCTGTGAGTTGATCGCCAGTTTGTTCATGAAACGTTTCAGGAACAAGAACTGCACGGGCTGCATCACCTGGTTCAGGAATCATTCGTCTGACATAAGGACCATTTATAATGAAATTGTAGATTAACTTTACATTTGGTCTACTCTTAGCATAACAGAGAAGACGTGATAACCATGGAACATAGTTATCTTTCTTAAGCATAGGAGGGCGGTTTTCGGAACCGGCTGCATAAATGTCTTGTTGAGTCGACATTGCAAAAGTGATGTGAAATGATAAGATAGGACCGTTTTAATGATTAGTGATTTTGATTTGCTTTTGAATACAGTCCTTGGGAATTCACAGGATTTTACAAATCTATGACTTAAACCGAGAAAAGATTAAACTTTTACAGGATTTTACAAAGTCAAGAAGAAACCGTGAATAATGATTGTTTGAAGTTAGGGATTGATGATGAATTAAGTGTTTTTAAAGTCCAAGTATAAGTTGTAAGTCCTTAACTATTAATGGTCCAGGTTTGTTTGTTACGAAAGTTTGACAAAGTCACAAATAGCCTTAAAAACTTGGTAAACAGCTGCCAAAAAGGAGTCAAACCGCTGCCTAGAGTGAAAGTAAATCACTGGCAGAACAGATTCAACAAACCGCTGGCAAGATACTCAAACCGCTAGCAATGAAATCATGGCAAACCGCTACTGACTCGGGTAAACCGCTGGCAGACAAACCGCTACCAAAGGAAAGGAGCAAACAGCTGCCAACATAACAATGTTAAACCGCTGTCTAATTTAACCTGGTAAACCGCTGCTTTGTCTGACCTACTAAACCGTTGCTACACAAAGTACCAAACCGCTACCAGGTCTAATTTTGGGCAGAGTAACGTTTAGTTAATGCCAAGAAATTGTCAAACCGCTACCATAACCTGTAAACCGCTACGTAGAGGATTGGTTAAACCACTACAAAACCAAAGATCAAACCGCCACATAGTTTGACTAAACCGCCACCTAATAAGTTAAGGAAAGTACATTGTTAGACCACATACTCAAACCGCCACTAGTACACGACTTGTTTTCTTGCTAACTTACGACTAGCAAACAAAAAAAACTAGTACCAACCTTGTCCTACTCCAAATCAAACCGACACCATGAATTAACCTAAGAAATAAGCTATAACTCTTTCGAATAAGCTAAAGAAATAAGCAAAGGTTAACTCTAAAACACTATAACTCTAAAGGGAAGAAAGTAGGGCATGTTTGAACCAAGAAAGGATAAAGCAATTTGAAGATTAAATATATAAAAAACACCCTTGAACCGTGTCTAAAAGGCTTATGAACAAACTGAGTTCCAATAAGCTAAAAGAGCTTATCTAATCCACGGACTCATAAAACAAATAAGCTATAGGCAAGATTAAGCACGAGAGTACAAGATTTAAACCTTAAACCACAAGCCAAAATAAGCTGTAAGCTTAAAGAAAAAAAAACAAGGACGAAATTACTTAAGGAATAAGCTACGAAAAAGCAAGTCAAAACCACTAGATAATCATGAGCTCTTGATACCACATGTTAACTTATCAAAGCACAAACATAAGCACATGAATTACTAGCAATCTAGAGAGAGAGATATGAGTTTAGAGAGAAATAACAAAAAAGAAATGACTACACATTAATGAAAGTAAAAATGAGCAACGCCCTCTCCACATGAGGAGAGGGCTTTATATAGTAATGTACTTGGGCCATGCTTGGGTTTAAGTGGGCTTCCAAGGCCGGGCTTGATATCTAATAGGCTTTAAAGCCCATAACTAGGCCCAATTAGCTTATAGAATTCCCAGAAACATTAACTAGACTAATACAAGGTTCAGGAATATTAATGACCATCACTTACATAAAACTAGGTCTAACAGGACAAGATGAGCATCTTTACAACGCTAGAGCATTTTATCGAGGTTATTTAGGCATTTGTCGAATGAGTTTCCAAAGATGGAGAAATCGTCCATGAATACTTCAACGGATTCTTCAATCATGTCTTGAAAGATTGCTAACATGAACCTTTGAAATGTAGCTGGAGCGTTACATAATCCGAAAGACATTCGCCTATAAGCGTATGTACCGAAGGGACATGTGAGTGTTGTTTTTTCTTGATCATTAGGATGAATTTGAAAAATATCCAGAAAAACCATCGAGGAAATAGAAATATTTATTTCCTGCGAGTCTTTCCAACATTTGATCCATAAACGGTAAGGGAAAATGATCTTTTGTGGTTGCTTCATTGAGTTTACGATAATCGATGCATACTCGCCAACCCGTAACGGTTCTTGTTGTGACAAGTTCATCATTTTCGTTTGTAACTACTGTAATACCGCCTTTCTTTGGTACACAGTGAATAGGACTAACCCAAGGACTATCAGCAATTGGATAAGTAATACCGGTATCCAAGAGTTTTATAATTTTTGTCTTAACAACTTCTTGCATATTTATATTTAACCTTCTCTGTTTTTGGACAACTGACTTTTTGTCATCCAGAAGTTGTATCTTGTGTTTACAGAATGATGGACAGATACCAGGAATATCTGTTGTTTTCCAAGCAAAGGCTTGCTTGTGTTTTTTGAGGACGGATACAAGTTTGCTTTTAGAGGGTTCTTCCAGGAATACATATTCCAGATTATCAAGTAGGGGTTTAAGTTTAAGATTCGTAGGAGGTTCTTCAAGGGATGTTTTGATTTTATAGTTTGTATTGATGGTGATTTTCTCGAATGGTGGTTCTTTGTTATCGAATTCAGAGTGTGAATTTTCATCGGCAGTCATTGCCATGAATTCATCGAATTTAGCAAAGATTTCTTCTTTAAGAAGGGTTCCTTCGATGGAATAGAGGAGTTTACTACCTTCGTCTAGAAGAGCATCAAAATATTCTTCTAAGATTTCATTGATGACATCGATACTGAAACCGGTATCATCGTTTGAGTAAGAGTGTTTCATCGCAGAATCGATGTTAAAGATCATTCGTTCAGTCCTAACTCTAAGATTGAGTTGTTTCTGTTTAACTCGAATTGCTGCATCAGCAATGTGAAGAAATGGTCGTCCCAAGATGAGAGGAACTTTGCTATCTTCTTCCATTTCGAGAATAACTAAATCGGCAGGAAAAGTGAATTTACCAACTTCAACGAGCATATTTTCAGATATTCCAACAGGGTATTGGAATGATCTGTCGGCTAATCTTACACTCATTTTGGTAGGTTTGAGAGTTTTGAGAGATAGTTTGGCATATAACGAATACGGCATAATGTTAATGATAGTACCTAGGTCGGCTAAAGCATTGTAAATTTGTAAGAGAAAGTTTTGTTGAAGTTACATGGAACTTTATTTTGGATCATCGCTGAACTTTCATCGCTTAAAAAAGCGGCAAAAATTTGTTCGATTTTGTGTTTGTTGCTTATTAGTTCCTTGAGAAACTTGCCATAATTAGGCATTCTGGCCAAGACGTCGATAAGAGGTATGTTGATTCGAATGGCGCGGATCATGTCGAGAAATTTTCCGTATTGGGCTTCTATTTTCTCTTTCCTTATACGTTGAGGATACGAGATTTTTGGTTTGTATGGTTTGGGTAACGGAGTTTCTTTGGCAGGTTTGGGATCTTGAGTTTTTGGTTGTGGTGTAGGTTCTTGTCTTCGTCAATCACTATTGAATTTGTAAGGGGTTTCAGAATTTTCTTGGTGATCATTTGGGTTAACTGGTGGGTTATAGGATTTACCACTTCTTGTGAATACGTCATTCACATGCTCATTACGAGATTGCGGTGGTTGATAGGCTTTGGAATTGTGTCCTTTTGGGTTTGGTTGAGTGTTGCTTGGAAGAGATCCAGAAGGTCGACCAGATTGCTTGTCAGCGAGTCTGTCGAACTAAGTTTCAAGGTTTTGAATGGAAGCTTGATGATTTTTGGCTACGGTTTCGAGTTGGGTTTTGAGATCCATGAATGTTTCTTTGACCAAAGCGTTGGTTAATTGCTGAGATTTCATGAAATCGTTAAATTGTTTTTGAAGGTCATAGGATTTATCATCAGTATTGGATCGGTAGTTGTCCCGGTTGTAACTATTTCATTCGTTTAAATGCCAATTATCACGATTTGAGTCTCGGTCGCGGTAATCATTGTAAAAACGAGTCTTACAAAAAGTTTGCATGAATTTTGCCTCTTCTTCGCGAGACATGGGTATGTCATCGTCATCAAGATCGGGTTTTGTTTTTTAGCATTATATTGGAGTTCTTTGTATTGAGCGTCTATTTTCAGGGTCATGGCATCCATTCAGGCCATAATTTTGTTAGTATCAGAGTCACTGCTACCTTCATCGACGAAAGCAACGGTTTTCTTAAGAGTTTATTTGGTTTTTTGATTTTTTGCCCAGTCGAGCTTAAGTAAGACTTTATCTTCGAGAAGCTGATAAGCTTGATTTGTTGTTTTATAGAGGAAAATACCACCAGCAGCGGCATTTAGGACTTCTTGAGTTATCTCGCTGAGACCATGATAGAAGATTTTGATAATATTGCCTTTTGACAGATTGTGACCATGGCAGTTTCACAGCATTTCCTTCATGCGAAGCCAAGCATCGGTTAGAGATTCGTTTTCATGTTGAGAGAAAGCTCGGATTTCTCTGAGGAGTCGGTCAAAAAGAGCTAGGGGAAGAATCGGCTAATGAAAGCGGTTCAAAGTTCATCCCAAGTTTCAATAGTTCCTTCATTGAGTTCGTCCAGCCATGTTTTTGCTTCTCCAGTTAGTGATAGGGGAAACATCATTAGGCGGACAGCTTCATTTTCGGTATCTCTGTATTTAAACATATCGCAGATTCCGAAGAATTCATGAATGTGATTGTTAAGTGGTTACCTTTAATAGCAAGTTCGTTTGCGGTTTCAGGAATAGTGATTGCGGAACCGGGAGTCGGAGCGACAACACGGTCAGCAGCCCACATGGGTTCATCATCCATGGGATAAAGATTTTCAAGGATAACGAGAAAGTGACGGAAGTGGTTGATGTCGAGAATTGGCGGATAGACAATTCTCGGGTTTTGAGGTGGGTTGTTTCTTTGATTGAATGGAACTCTTCTGTTTCGTCGATGAAGTCTTCGATTAAGAGTACGTTCAGGTTCAGGTAACGGTTCAACAAGTTCAGAATTGGAAGAACGTGTATGCATCCAAGGGAGAATTTGTTTGGGGTCAGTTTGCCAGAAAACTTTATGGCGATTTTTGAAAAAGAGGGGGAGTTAAATTTTTTTTCCAAAGTTGACTACAAAACAACATAAAAATCCCCAGCAGTGGCGCCAAAAACTTTGATATGTTTCAAAAGCTTTAAATTTATAATGACTGAAAATACTAATTTTATTATAGGGAAACACACGGGTAAAAGTATAACCGACGTATGTAGTATAATCTTGTTGATCCCACTTCAATAGATCGAATTCCTTAAGCTTGTATAAGGATTAGTTATATTAGATAAATCTAACGCAACTATAGTAGAAACTTTGTTTGAATGTATTAAAGATTATACGGAATCTAATCTTTAATATTAAGAAGAACTATCAATGAAAAACAGTAATTTATGCACATATATTCACAAACAAAAGCTCCATTATTATTATATTCGTTACTCTCAAAGTATTGGGGTTACAAAGACCTTGAAGCTATGATATATTCTATGAAAGTATCGTAACAAATCTATGCAAAAACTATATCAAATTATGCCTAGGACATCTCTTTATAAACCAAGGAGTGCCTAAACGGCTTTCAAACTTTTCTTAAGGATGTCATATTCTTTTAAACAAATAGTTATATCAATTCTTTTACATCAAATAACTTCAATAAAGCACATAAGCTAGTACTAAACTAACTCAGCAGTACTAACTTCTTTTATAGCAGCATAATAATCTTCTGATGCATTAACTTTGTACTAATAGTAGTAACTTTTGTACTAGCAGTAGTAACTACTTAGCAGTTTTTCTTCTAAGTCTCTGAGCAGCACTAATATGCACTAGCAGTAGTAACTTTACACTAGCAGTACTAACTGTGTACTAGCAGTAGTAATTTTTTTTGAAGTTCTTGAGGAGTACTAACACAACTGAGCAGCATTAACTCTGATATGAGCAGCAATAATACTAGCAGCATTAAGAAGCTTTTTATCCCCCCTCCATAACATATCCCTAAACTTGATTATTTATCTCAAAAATCCTCAAGTTTCTCCATTTAATAGCTCCATAAGCACCAGGAGGATGCTTCCAAACACTTCATTGATTCTTAAGCTGTTTTGTGAGAAGTTTGAGGGAGCTGATACGATTTTCACTGAAATAATCAACCTGAAGCTTCTTGTTCATCATATTTGTAATTGCAGGTGGTGTAAGAGGATATCTCTTTTCTACCAGCATGTAAACTTGCACATGTTGCATCCTCAAGAAGTGTACTCCATAGGAGTCATACAACTTCCAACTTAACACTTTGTAGTCTTGTTGATTCCTCCATACTCTATCTTCTACATGTGGTTCAAACATTGTTTTCAAATCATTCCATAATACCAAATCCAAGTCTTCCACTGGTCTTGTTGACTTATATTTAGCTTTTACCAACTTGTACAAAGTTTCCAAATCTTTCTTGTCAAAACTTTTAAGCATATTACTAAAGATCATTTATATTTGAGACTTTCCATCAACTTTTGTATTTGATAATGCTTTTCTTTCCTTCTTTGTGTATCTTCCAGTCAACAATCCTTGGAGACTTAACATCTAAAGGTATAGCATCAATTGTTACCTCTTCTTCACCTGGAATGATTTCCATACACTGTTTAAGCTCTGCTGTTTCTTTCTCATCATCCACCTTTTACTTCTTTACATTCTCTCTGTTTACTATCTCTTCTCCGGCTCTCTTTGAACTACCTTCACACAAGTATGTTATGAAGTCAACAAAATGTATTCACCCTCTTGAAAGTCTGTCAAACATTTCTGAATTGAATCAAAAGATTTGTTTTCAAGTCTTTGAGCTTTCTTTCCTTCCATAATTTTTAGGTAAAGTACTTCATGATTTTCTTTGTTGAGCTTGTGTTGGTGGTTTGGTTTCTTTTCTCTTCTGTCTTTTTCTTTTTTCTTAAGGAGTTGTTGAAATAATGTAGCTTTTTCTTTAACAAACAACTCTTCTCGTTCTTGTGCTTGTAATCTTTCAGCCAATTGATAATCAACATTAATCTTTGCTTGAATATCATCCCATTGTTCAATCAAAGCAATATTAGCTTCTTTTTCTTTTTCAGCTTTCTCTCTTACAAGTCTTTCTTCTTCATCAAATTCAGCTTGTAACTTTAAAGCAACTTCTTCATCAAGCATGATTTGAACTTTCTTTTTCTAGGCTTCATAGTTCTTCTATCAGTAATTCCTTTCCCTTTGTCCATAATTGTTGAGAGAAATTGTTGGTGTAGATTTTGTTGTTGTCGATTAATTGGCTCTTGAAATAACAATCCATTTCACCTTGGGTTTTGAAGTTTTTAATGCTTCAAGTGCTTTAGGCAAAGTAATCTCTTCAGTAGTTATTGTAACAATTGTTGCAGTAGTACTAACTGGAGCAGCATCAACTATTTCTTCAATAACATTTTCATTTTGCCCTGCAACAAATACCTCTTCACCATTTAAAGCATCTACATCAAACATCTCTTTGTCAGCATGATTGTTGGGATTAAAAGCTTCTTGATGCTGATTGGAATTACTATTATTCTTATTGATGTTAATGCTGCTCAGTCAAAGTTAGTGCTGCTGGAGAATTTCAATGAAAATTATTCTAAGTGTTTAAGACTACTGGTGAAGTTACAACTGTCAGTACAAAAGTAACTACTGCTAGTACAAAAGTTACTACTGCTGTACAAGTTACTGCTGCTGGATGGAAGAGAAGTTTTGCTGCTAGTAAAGATGGTTAGTACTACTGTGTTAGTTAGTACTGCTTATGTGATTTGTATGAGATATTTTGGTAAAAATATGTATAAGTTATTTATTTAGAAGACTATGATTACTTAGGAAAGTATTGTAAGCCGTTTAGGATTCCTTGGTGTATAAAATGAGGTCCTAGGGCATAGGGATGAATGTATCAATACCAATACACGTATCAAAACCAAACAAGTCATTCATAGAATTATCATAGCTTCAAGTTCTTTGTAACCCTAATACTTTGAGAGTATTCGTATTATTTGCTTAATAATATTGAAGCTTTTATGTTTTGTTGAATTATATGTTCATTGTGTTTTACTATTCCATTGAAAATTCTTCTTATTAAAGATTAGATTCCGCATAATCTTTAATACATTCACATAAAGTTTCTACTATAGTTGTGTTAGATTTATATAATATAACTAATCTGAAACAAGCTTTAAGCGAATTTGACCTATGAAGTGTTGAAGTGGGACAATCAAGTTGGTATCAGAGCTTGTTGCTTTTGAGAAACTTTGCTAGAAGATATGGATCAAGATTCTGCACACATGGTGGTTGCATCCAAAGTTCCTATGCTCAAACTAGGTGAGTTTGACTTATGGAGGATGAGGATTGAATAATACATCCAGATGATAGACTATGCACTATGGGAATTCATAGAGAATAGTGCAACCTTGCCAAAAACATAAATGGTAGAAGATGTCATGAAAGTGATGCCTATTACAACTACTAAAGAAAAGGCTACGAGAAGATTAGAAGTAAAGGCTAGAAGTACTTTAATGATGGGCATTCCCAATGAACATCAGTTAAAGTTTAACTCTATAAAGGATGCTAAGTTGTTGCTGAAAGCTATTGAAAAGAGATTTGGTGGGAATGAAGCAACTAAAAAGACTCAAAGGAATCTCTTAAAGCAGCAATATGAAAACTTCACTGCTCTAAGCTCAGAGATGCTTGATCAAACTTTTGATAGGCTTCAAAAGCTTGTGAGTCAGTTGGAGCTTTTGGGTGAAAAGCTTTCACAAGAAGATGTTAATCAAAAGTTATTAAGAAGTTTGTCATCAGAGTAGAACACACACGCTGTTGTATAGAGGAATAAAGCTGATTTAGATACAATGAGCATGGATGATCTCTACAACAACCTCAAGGTGTATGAACCAGAAGTTAAAAGGATCTCTAGCTTAAGTTCAAGCATACAGAACATGGCTTTTGTGTCCTCTTCTAATAACAACATTAGCAACTATAATGAAGCAGTTAATGTTGTTCATAGAGTTACTACTACTAGCACTCAAGTTAATACTGCTTACTCTACAAATATTGATAACTTAAGTGATGTTGTTATTTGTTCATTCTTTGCTAGTCAACCAAATAGTCCTTAACTTGCACATGAGGAGTTGCAACAAATCCATCCTGATGACATAGAAGAGATGGATTTGAGATGGCAAATGGCCATGTTGACCATGAGGGCTAGAAGGTTTTTGAAGAATACATGATGGAAGCTTACTGTTAATGGCAATGAAACTATTGGTTTTGATAAGTCCAAAGTGGAGTGCTATAACTTCCACAAGAGGGGACATTTTGTTAGGGAGTGTAGAGCTCCAAGAAATCAAGACAACAAGAAGGAAAGCTCAAAAAGGAGTGTGCATGTGGAAACATCTACTTCCACAGCTTTGGTGTCATGTGATGGTCTTGGTGGATATGACTGGAGTGATTAGGCAAAGGAAGGGCCAAATTATGCACTCATGGCTTACTCATCTTCAAGTTCTAACTCAGAGGTATCCAATGATTCAAATTATTCAAAATTTTGTATGAAAACTGTTAAATTACTTAAATCTCAAAATGATCAACTATAAAGAGATTTAGAGAAATCTAGTTTAACTATTTTAGGCTATAAAACAGATTTAGAATCAGTGGAAGAAAAACTTGAATTTATAAATGAGTTTGTTTATGAAGAAAACATTAATGGCTTAAAATGGGAAATTCTAGTAGGAGAAATAACTATTAGAGAGCTTAGGAAGAAGCTTGAAAAACTTCAAAAAGAAAAAGATAGCATTCAATTTAATGTAGATAAATTTGAAAATGCATCTAAAAGTTTAGACAAGCTCATAGAGTGTCAAATAGTTGACAATTGCAAGAAAGGTTTAGGCTATGTAAAATATAATGCAGTTCCACCTCCCTACACTGGAAATTTCATGCCTCTAACACTTGATTTGTCTTTTACTGGTTTAGATGAGTTTGTTAATAAGCCTGTAGTTGAAAATAGAAAGTCTGATGAAGAAGTGTCTGTGATAGTTAGGAAGAATGATGATGCCCCAATTATTAAAGAATGGGTGTCAGATAGTGAGGAAGAAAATGTGTCTCAACCTAAAACTGAGAAGAAAATAGTTAAGCCTAGTATTGCTAAATAAAGTTTGTCAAACCTAAGCAATAAGAGAAAACTGCTAGGAAAACTGTTAAACAAGCTAAGAAACATAGGCAAAACACTCACACTCCAAGAGGCAATTAAAGAAATTGGAACAATATGATGTCTCAAAGACTAGGAAGCAATTTTGAGATGTTTAATAAGGTCTGTTATGTGTCTGGAAGCTTTGATCATTTGCAAGTTGATTGCATTTACTATTAAAAATAGTTTCAAAATAAAAAGATGGTAAAACCTATTTGGAACAATGCTCAAAGGGTGAATCATCAAAATTTTGCTAAAATGACTCACCCCTGTGCTAAAAAGAACATGGTTCTAAGAGCAATACTAATGAAGTCTCGCTTAGTATCAATTAATATTAATAGAGAAAATATTTTAAAAACAGCAATATCGGTTAATACTACTAGACAAGTTAATACTGCTCATTCAAAAACAATAGTGAATGCTGTTAGACCAATGTCATG
>BQNB010053281.1:0-32541 GCA_026074375.1 Tanacetum coccineum | reverse complement strand
CCTAAATCTACGACACAAGACAATAAAAAAAAGAAACCCTACGTTTGAATGTGTGCGTGTATACCATACATACAGTTGTTAAGCAAATTGCATGAAAGTCATGCATGCTATACCATGCATAATGTAATCGCATGAAAGTCATCCATGCTTTACCATTCATAACGTGGATAGCCTTTTTCTTTATTGTGTTGACAATGAGTTGATATATTCCATGTGTACATTCGAATGGTTTATTAGAAACCAAACAAGAACATTGTGCTCGGCTGTTTAATTCGTGAAGGAAGGACTAGCATCCTAACGTATCTCGGTAACGTGTAGTGTATGCACACCATAGAGGTTATCTACTTTGATAACTTTATTAGTTTGCGTGGTATTATATTTATACACACGCGTATATAAAAGACGGTGTTAACGGTTACCTTTAAGCGGTGTATCGTTTCGTGCTAAAATGTATACATCTTCTATCCCTGTTAATTAATGCGTACTCGTGTTAATTAATTGATTAATTAGATTGTAAAACCCAACAGTGGCATCACGAGCCATCGTGTAGAATCATTAATTACAAAGAATAAAATTGGACAAATTAGGGTTCGCGATTAATTTTAAAATGCCCCGGTGGGCATTTTTGTTAAAAAGATTTGATCTTGACGGTTAATAAAATTAATTAGACGAGATCTAGGTTGTATGCAATTTTATATTAAACTTGATGTATTAATTGTTAATAGTTTTAAGTTTTGTTAATTGTTAACGGAGATCCATCAAATTTATCATGGATTGATATTAGATATTTAAATCTTGTTAATTTGTTAAAAAGATTTGGATTAAATATGATCGAGATTCGCATAATTTTTCCTTAATTGGTAAGATCCATGATTCAAGAATTTAATAAGACCCTTATTATTGAATTTATGGGGCCTAAAATTGTTAAACGATTTATGTGCTATGTGGTGTATATTTGTATAAGGCTTACGCAATCGATTTTGTCGATGGATGTGGCCGGAGTTTATAGGACGAAGAAGCCTTATATGAATATATACATGTTTTAATTATTAGATAATTAGGATCATATTTAATGTTTGCATGCCTTAATTGTTAAGTGTGTTCAAATAATTGTTATTTAGTTTAGTTTATGTTTATATAATTAGGATCATATTTAATGTTTGCATGCCTTAATTGTTAAGGGTTTTTCGAAAAACAAATATAAACATGACTAATGATTATCGAAATAAGATTTATTATGGACTATATAATGCAAAAAGTCAAAAGTGGATTTGGCTTACATCCGATATAAAATCTTCCATGATTAGACTATCAATTTATAGTTCATAATGTGTTTCCAAAATTAAAAGTTTTTTTAATGAATAAAAGACGTAATTTGCAAAAGTACTACATAGTTGCAAGGATAAGGTTCGGGGGACCACTCATCATGTCTTCGGTCTTGTAGAAACTTTACCTATAATTACCTGACTACGTTGTAGTATCCTCTACTCTTGCATACTATGTAGGGAAGTTCGCGAATGGTTAAGGGTTTGAATGATTTTTAATCATTCTTTAATATTTTCCCGCGATAAAAAGCAAATCTTTATATTTAAAGATACGTTGAATCGTTAATTTTAAGGTTTCACTATTTATGTATTTGATACGATGACAATAGGTGATACCGTAATAATAACTTAATTGAGAATAAAGTTTTTATTAAAATCTATGATACGAAGATGTATGCATGCTTCTTCGTACATATTTGACACGTCAAATAAAATACTCTTTTTCAAATAAGTTGTTGCCATCCAATTTGTAAAAACACTTGTAGATTGCTCTCTACTATGCGTGAGACGTGTATAGATTTGCAATCTCAAGGTGATTATACGCTTTTTCGTGAGACGGTGAGTGTTACATAATCATAGTTTTTGATTGGACGACTTAGTGTTGTTGTGGTTAGACCTATTCACACGCGGCATAAATGGGATGAAACATGCTTACTAGAAATTATTGTAACAAAGTAAGTCCCATATGGTTTAAGAGTTACAAAAGTTGTGAATTATCAATCGTTGATTACCTTTTGAATACACCATCACTAGCAGATCAACTGATGTGGTGGTGATATGTCAAGTAGAATCCTAACCTTAGAAAATTAATTGTTTATTTGACTAAACATGGGTAGTTAATTTTCTTCAAGGAGTATTATCGAAAATACTAAAATTGAATTTTGCGATTCTATTAATAGTATTAATGCAACGATAAAACCGTAAACAATGGTTTGTTTCTTTATCAAAGAAGTCAAATCGAGACTCCTTTCCTTGTAAGGAACATGGAGACTCATTCCTAATATCTTTTTTGCTCCGAAAAGTTATAATAGGAACTTAGAAATTGTCTTAATGTAATCAAACTCATAGAAAGCTTAAAAGTTAAGTATATTGCATGACTTATACTTTCATATAGATTTCATGGTGAATATTTTGAAAGATATAAGACATATAGATGTTAGGAAATATTGTAAGGTACTGCTGGCAGATAACAAAGTACTGTTAGTTATATCAAAGTACTGCTAGTATTCAAAGTACTGTCAGTGTAGAGTCGAAGTACTGCTTATGTCGGTTTAACATTCTAGAAGAGTTTGTATTAGGAAGGGATAAGTATGGCGGTTTGTAAGCCCAATAGGGTTATCCTTGAAGTCTATAAAAGGACCCTTAGGAAGGCATAACAACACATGAGTCTTAGAACTCCTACGAATCTATTAGAGTCTTAGAGTTATTATTAGCGATTAGTAATATTAGTGATTGTATTAGTGGTTAGGAATCTAAAAGTTAGGCAGGTTCAAGGTGTGATAATAAAAGTAATCGTTTGATAATAGTTGTGTGTTCTTCTTAGTATTATCAACTAGATTCCGCATAGTTGATAGTATTCTGTGTTAGTGTTTCATAGTTATTGTCTTGGATTTATTCAAGGTAGTAATATCATTTACAAGCTAAAGGTTTAATATATTAGAGTATTAAGATCCTACAAGTGGTATCAAAGCTTGTGTGGAAACTCTGATTAAGAAGAACTTTGATCATCCGATATCTTTACAAACCCTAAAAGATGTCTAAAGCTAAAAACCACCCTCCTGCCTCATCTGTCATTGCACTAAGAATTCCAATAATCAAGAAGGGTGAGTATGATCTTTGGTGCATGAAGATGAGACAGTATATTGCAATTACTGATCATATTTTATGGGAAATAATCACCAGTGGTGACCAAGCCACAACTGAAGCAGCTCCTGCATCAGGTCAACCTTCTGCACCAAAAACTTCAATAGTTGCCAATGCAAAAAAGAAACAATGAGAAAGCTCTCAACATACTGCTCTCTTCCATACCAGATAGACATCTCTTGAACTTCCATGATGCTCAAGATGCCAAGACTTTGTGGGATGCCATAAAAGCAAGGTTTGGAGGTAATGAGGCATCTAAGAAGATGCAAAAGAATCTCTTGAAACAACAGTTTGTGACTTTTGTTGTTGGATCCAGAGAAGAACTAGATTCAGCATATGACAGTTTTTAGAACATTCTTAGTATGCTAGAGTTGTATGGTGCTAAGGTGTCAAATGAAGGTGCCAATTTGAAGTTTCTCAGAAGCCTACCATCTGAGTGGCATGTGGTTACTACAATGACTAGAGGGCAACCTGGATTGGATGCTTTGGACTTTGATGATCTCTACAACAACTTAAAGGTGTATGAGCATGAGTTGAAGGGTGCCTCAAGTTCAAGTTAACAGAATATTGCTTTTATGTCAACTGAAATCAAAGGCAGTACGTCTAAACAAAGTACTGCTGATGATATTCCTGAAATCATCACCAAAGGGTATGCTCAGGCTTCATCAAGCAAGTTGCAAGATACTCTCAACCCTTCTTCCAACTCAGATGAAATCATATGTTCTTTCTTTGCTCAACAAGCTTCTATGCCTGAAACTCATGATGATGAAGACTTGCTGCAAATTGATGATGATGTTATGGAAGAGATTGACATCAGATTGCAAGTGGCTATGATAACTGCAAGGATAAGGAAGTTCATGAGAAAAACAGGAAGACCCATAGACCTTAAGCCTAAAAATGGAATCTCCTTTGACAAGTCAAAGATTGAATGCTTTAACTGTCAAAAGTTGGGTCACTTTGCTAGGGAATGCAAGTTTGCTAAATATTAGGCAAACAAGGCAGTTGGAAGTAAGGAAAAGAAAATTGTGCCCATTGAAGACTCAAACTCAAAGGCTTTGATAGCACAAGACAGTTAAGGAGAAATTGAATGGACTAAGGAATTTGGTGATGAACCTGTAACTTTTGCTATGGTGGCATTGAATGGACTTGGAGAAGATGATAGGAGCATGGAGATTGATGCAGAACATGTGGACTTTGGACAAGATGGACTTGGAGATTTTGACTGGAGTGAAGAAGCTGATAATGCACCAGTTGCTCTTGCTTTAATGGCTACAAGCTCAACAGATTCTTCTAACTCAGAGGTACCTTATTGCAGTAAATCTTATAAAAAGTTGCTTAAAGATTATCAAACTGAAAGAGATAATTATCAAAAAGCTAGGTTAGAAATTCAGGGATATCAATTGAGCCTAGAATCATTAAAGATCATAATTAAAACACATGAAAAGAATGAATATGCATGGGGTGATAAATATGAACAAATGGAATATGATTTAAATATGAGAGATTGGAAATTAGGAGAAAAACAAAAAGAACTTGATAAAGTCATAAAAGAAAGGGATGAATTAAAAGACAAACTTGAAAAGTGGAGCAATGCTACTTTACTTCAAACTGTAAATTCTAAATAGTCAAAAAGTTTTGTCGATACAAACATGCATAGGTTTTGGGGTTGAATATAGAAAAATAGTAGTGAGGATAGTGACAATTCATTCTGGGGATGTAAATTTAAACTGGTCCTTTGTACGAAAATGTAAAGAGAAAAGGCATACAAAGTATACATCACCCACAGTTACAATCTATGCCACCAAGGGTAGTGTCTCCTTTACTTGGGATAGATTGAGCTAGCAATCAGGGACTAAGGTCGTTAACAAAAAAATCAGAGTCTAGTGGGATCCTGATAATGAAGCTTGTGGATCTCAAAAGAAAACTGTTTTGGAATCAGAAAATAGTGAAAAATCTTCTGAAAACAGATCACCTAGGACTCAGGATAGTTTTGATCAAAGATCTAGGAGAAGGGGTCTTGGGTACAGGGAACAAAAACTATGCTATGTATGTTACAGTCCTGATCACTTAATCAAGGATTGTGATTTGCATGAAAGAAACCTAAGAGAGAATCTTAAACCTAGACCAATGGGAACAAATGGCCCAAGGGACACAAGACCAGTTTGGAATAACACAAGCAGGGTGAACCATAGAAATTTCTCAAGTGACTATAGGTACCCTCATCAAAGAAGGTCTTTTATCCCATCAGCAGTACTTACCATGGAAGGGTTAGAAAGTACTGCTCAACCAACAATGCTAGAGACCAGTGATTAACACATATACTGGTAGACCTTATTATCCAATAATGGATAATGTAAGACCAAGAGCCTCAAGCTTTTCACCATCCAAAGGATCTTACAATACAAGGACAGTTCACAGATCAAACAGCCCAAAGCCAATTGTAAAATCTAAATGGGTTAAGAAAGAAAGTACTACTGGGACACAAGCAGTACTTCAATAGACTAAGGGTGAAAAAAGGAGTGTTGTAACAAGTCCAAAACAAACATGGAGATCAAAGGGGGCTTATCTAGATCATAGGCACAAGAATAATGGATCCTACACACTCAAGAACTTTGAGTATGTAACTCCATTAGGGGAATTCAAGTCAGTAATGACTTGGGTTCCTAAGAGAGTTTAACTCCTTTAATTGTATGTGCAGGGCAATCTAGAAGAGGAACTAAAAGATCATGCTATTATTGATAGTGGTTGCTTTGGAAGTATGCCAACTCTTTGGTAGTTAATATTGGAATGATGAACCCATAACTACGTATATGTGGCTTTTGGTAATGATCCAAAAGGAGGAAGAATCACAGGAAAAGGAACCATCAAGACATCATGCATAGATTTTGAGAATGTCAGCTATGTGAAAGGAATCAAATTCAATTCTATCTGTTTCTCGGATCTGTAAACAAAAAGCATATTGTTCTCTTTATCTGATACTGAGTGGTCTTATCCTATACCAGGAATTTAAGGTTGTTGATGAAAATCTAGTGATTATCAGAGTACCCCCCCCCACCCCCCCCCTCCCCCCTAGAAAAGATGTTGTAATGTCTGAATCTAACGTATCAGTCATTTTGGAGGAGTAACAGGTTAGTTGCAAAGAACTGAAGATGATGCTATTTTGTGGCACAGAAGGATTGGGGCTGTAAACTGTAGAATATCAACAAAATTCGGTTAAGGGCAATCTGGTCAGAGGTTTACCTTATTAAAACATTTCAAGCTTGAGCATTCATGTCTGGTTGTAGAAAGGGTAAACAAAATAAGGCTTCTTGCCTAGCTTGAGGAGAATACAGTCATTGAACCCTTAGAATTGCTCTTATATTGGGATTGTTTGGACCTGTTTTCAGTAGAAAGTTTGAACAGGAAAAAGTACTGCTTAGTGGTAACTGATGATTGCAGTAGATTTAGCTGGGTGTTTTTCTTGGCCTACAAGGATGAGACATATGACATACTTCATGATTTGATAGTGGGTTTAGAAAATAAGCTAAGACATAAAGTGAAGATCATCAGGTGTGACCATGGGACAGAGTTCAAGAATAAGTTGATGAATGAGTTTTATGCCAAGAAAGGAATCAAGAGGGAGTACAGTATTGCAAGGACTCCACAGCAAAATGGTGTTGCTGAAAGAAAGAATAGGACTCTCATTGAGGCAGCTAGAACTATGCTAGCAGATTCACTCCTACCTATTCAATTTTGGGGCTGAAGCAGTAATATACCTTGTTATGTAATTAATCAGGGTATTGGTGACTATACCTCAATGACGTACTCCTTAGGAGCTGTTAAGGAAAACTCCTAAACATCAGTGCGATGAACCCATTTGGATGTCATCGCTATACTTGAATACTATAGCTCATTTGGGTTACGTTTGAGGAAAAATTCAAAAGAAGACTATTTGTTGGGTTATTCTACTAACAGCAAAGGTTTTAGAGTATACAACAAAGTAACCAGAAAAGTTCAAGATTGCCTTCATGTGGATTTCTTTGAAGATCAGGTGAATCAGAAAGGAAAAGGTCCTGATTGGTTATTTGATCTTGACATTCTAACTCCTTCACTGAATTACATACCTGTAAGAAAAGAAAATCAAGTTGATACAGAAGCAAAAGGATCAAATTCTGATGATATTGAAGATATAGATGATCTGCAGTTTATAGTTCATGGTACAAGCACTATTGGGAACAACACAATTCTAGAAGATGTTCCAAATGATGTTCAGAACAAGGATACAGATGAAAGTGCTACTGAAAAAGAAGTTCCTTTGACTGCAGAAGAACAAGCTCTACAGGCTGAGCTTGTGAACATGATGTTTCAACAGTCTATTGATAACACTCAAGTGGATGATCAAAGAAGAGCTTTTGAAGTAGAAAAGAAGAGATTTGCATCTGAAAAGAGAAAAGAAAGAGCCAAAGGTACTTCCATTCTAAATACTGCTAGGCCAAATGATGTATTTGAGAGTACTTCTAGCACACCTTTTCAAAGTGCTGCTGATGTTGATGCTGATTTACCTCATGATCCAAACATGCCTGGATCAGAAGACATTAATGATGATGTAAATTTGAGAAATCTATCTGATATTGATGATGATTTGCCTAAGGATGGTATTTTTCATGGAAATTCCTTTGATGATGAAAATACGGATACTAAGGAAAATGCGGATCCTGATCTCAATAATATGGATAACACCATAGATGTTAGTTCTACTTCCACACTCAGAATTCATAAAATTCATCCATAAAGTCAGATCATTGGTCCTACTGCTTCAGGAGTTAAAACAAGAAAACAGCTACGAGGTACTTCTACTCAACATCAAGCATTGCTGAGCTTTATTTATAAACAAAACAGAACAAATCACAAAGATCAGCAGACATGTTTGTTTGCCTGCTTTGTATCTCAAGAAGAACCCAAGAAGGTATCACAAGCCTTAGCAGATGAAAGTTGGGTTGAAGCAATAAAAGAAGAACTACTTCAATTCAAGCTACATAATGTATGGGTGTTATGTGATTTACCAGATGGAAAGAGAGTAATTGGAACTAAAGATGGACTAGAGCGGTTGATGCAAGGAAGAGCATGAAAGAGTCACTGTGAAAAAAATCAATAATAAAGCAAGATTGGTTGCACAAGGGTACAAACAGGAAGAAGGTGTAGATTATGATGAAGTTTTTGCACCAGTTGCCAGAATTAAAGCAATTAGACTATTTTTGGCTTTTGCATCCTTTATGGGATTCCTTGTTTATCAAATGGATGTTAAGAGTGCATTTTTGTATGGCAACATCACAAAAGAGGTTTATGTCAAACAACCTCCAGGTTTTGTAGATCCTGCTCATCCAAACAAGGTTTAGAAGGTGATTAAAGCACTTTATGGATTACATCAAGCTCCCAGAGCTTGGTATGAGAGACTCTCCACATTTCTTTTACAACATGGTTACATGAGAGGAGCTATTGATAAGACCTTGTTCATCAAGAAAGATAAGAAGGATATCATGCAGGTTCAAGTATATGTAGATGATATCATCTTTGGATCTACTAAGCCATCCATGGTTAAGGATTTTGAAGAGCTAATGCAAAAGGAATTCAAGCTGAGTTCAATGGGTGAACTTTCTTTCTTTTTGGGGCTTCAAGTTAAGCAAACTACTGCTGGGATTTTCATAAGTCAAGACAAATATGTGAAAGATATACTTAACAAGTTTGACTTCAGATCAATTAAGCCAGCTACTACACCAATTGAAGCTCATAAAGCTCTAGGGAAAGATGAAAAAGGTGAAGATGTTGATGTAAATCTTTATAGATCAATGATTGGTTGTCTTATGTATTTGACTGCATCAAGACCAGACATTATGTTTGCTGTTTGTCTGTGTGCAAGATTTCAAGTCACTCCAAATATTTCACACATGAATGCAGTGAAAAGGATCTTTAGGTATCTCAAACATCAACCTAAATTGGTCTTGTAGTATCCCAAGGATTCTCCTTTTCATCTCTAAGCCTTTTCAGATAGTGACTATGCAGGGGATAATCTTGATAGAAGGTCAACTTTTGGTGGATTTTAATATCTTGGAAGCAGATTGGTCTCTTGGAAATGTAAGAAACAGACAATTATGGCTACATCATGAACAAAAGCAGAGTATGTAGCAGCTGCAAGTTGTTGTGGACAAGTACTTTGGATGCAAAATCAACTATTGGATTACGGTTTTAATTTCATGAATACTGAAATTCATATAGACAATGAGAGTACCATATGCATTGTGAAGAATCCTGTCTTTCATTCAAAGACTAAGCATATTCAAATTAGGCATCACTTCATCAGAGATTGTTATGATCAAAGGCTAATCAATGTGGTCAAGGTACATACAAATGATAATGTGGCAGATTTACTCACCAAAGGATTTGACTTGGCAAGATTCAACTCTTTGGTAGTAAATATTGGAATGATGAACCCATAGCTACATTTGAGGGGAGAACTACTTGTAAAGTATTGTACTGGTAGTAAGTTTTTTTAAAGTACTGATAATGAAAGAGATTTGATGCTATTCTTAAGGGGAGGTAGAAAGTCAAAGATGGTTGACTTATACGGACATGATGAAATCATGGTAATTTTGAGATTTTATGTGCTTAAGGATTGGATTTGAAGAGATATTCTATAAAGAAGGAAGATTTTGTTACTTGATTTGGTCAATATTGCTTCATAGACGGAAAGTACTACTTATCCAAAGTAAAAGTACTGCTAGGCTTTGAAAGTATTGCTTATAGCCGTTGGTCAAAAGTCAAAGTTGAGGGAGTAAACTGTAATTCCTAACGGTAACTTCGTTGACACGTTTTCTCTACCTATAAATACTCATCCGAATTACACAAATCTCTCACTTAATCTTTCATCCACATACTTTAATCTTTCAAACCCTAATCCATTCTCACCAACAATTCACTCAATGGCGAGCATCAAAACTTGTAACAAACATAATATGATTGTGTCTTTGGAGAAGACGGAGCGCAATGCTGAATTCCATCATATTATTGACTTCATTGCTGGATGCTCTGTGTCTTATGCTCTTTTGGTAGATCCTGATGTTATCAGACCCTGGATTCAACAATTTTGGAAAACGGCTAAGCAACAGATGATTGATGATGTTACTCACATTCAAGCTAAAGTGGCTGGAAGGACTATCTTAGTTTCAGAAGCTTCAATTCGAGCAGATTTACTCTTTAATGATGAAGATGGAACTGAATGTTTTGCTAATCAGGTACTTTGGGATAGTCTAAGGGATATGGGCTATGAGGGGAGTCTTACAAAGTTAACTTTTCACAAACCCTTTTTTAGTCCACAATGGAAGTACTTAGTTCATACCTTAATCTATTGTTTGGGTCCCACGAGTACATCATGAGATCAGTTTGGGACAAATGTTGCATCTGCTTTGGTAGGTTTAGTTACAAATCAGAAGTTTAATTTTTCAAGGATGATTTTTGAGGGAATGCTTAGACATATCAAAGAAGGCAAGCCTTTTATCATGTATCCTAGATTTATTCAGCTTTTCTTGAACAAACAACTTGAAGGGATTGATAAACCTCTAAGTTTCCTACCATCAGTTGATTTACCACATAAAGTGTTCACTTTCATGAGCAAAAATAGTCCCAAGTTTTTTGGAAGGGTCACAGGTTTAACTCCTCATATGTTGGAAGTTGTTGCTGCTGTTATGGGAGATGCAACTGACCCTACACATTCTCACTCTAATCCTAGCATAGGAGCAGAACCTACTTATTCTGTACACTCTATTGAAAGATCTGCTAGTCCAATAAGGGAAGAGGAAGAAATTGCTCAGCAAAGTACTGCTGAAAGATTTGATTCTCCTAATGATTATACTCCCACAGATGAGGTTCAGACATCTGGTGGAGATGAGGAAAATCTAGATCTTTATGGATTGAATAGAGAAGTTATCAGGCTGAAGAAGTAAAATGCTAACCAAGCTGCTAAAATTCTTAAGCTAAAGGCAAAGGTTAAGAAGCTTGTAAAGATGGTTATACCTATGGTTGCTGAACACAGAGCCTATGTCAAGCATCAAGCTTCTTTATCTAAGAAGAAAAAGCTTGGAAAGAAACATAAGACGAAATCATCTTCATTCAAACAAGGGAGGAAAAGATCTAAAGGTATTTCTGGTTTGAATAAAGTTGATATAGAAGAGGATATAGATTGGGATACTCAAGATGATGATGTAAAAGATCAGATGGATGTTGAAGATGCTACTCTTGATGAAACAAGTAAAGTTATGGAAACAGAGAAACTAAGTCAAGAGAAGCAAAATGATGGGACAAAACAAGTTGATATTGGCAGTGAGGATAAGCTTAATGATAATCAAGAAGGTGCTGGCAAGATTGATCAAAGTACTGCTAGGCTACAAAAGCAAAGTACTATTGAGATTGTAATTGAAAGTACTGATGTGCCTACAACTGAAAGTACTCCTGTTAAAGACATTGCTGGAACTTCAACAAGACATGAAGAAGAAGAATCTCAACCTCATGAGATTGATGAACTCTTTCAAGATGACACTCTAATTGCTGATATCTTGGTGAACATCTCAAGACCAAGAAGAGGAGCAAGAATTACCATTCCTGGTAATGTCCCTGAGACAGAAAGATCTGAATCACAAACTCCAGTTCTTGATCCAAAAGATAAGGGGAAAGCTATCATAAAGGAAGAGCCAAAGAAAAAGAAACTAACTCCTCAGGATTTGAGAGCTGCAAAAATTGCATTTAATGAAGAAGCTGCTAGAAGAATTCAAGCTGAGCTATATGAACAAGAAGAAAAAGAAAGATTAGCTGGACTTGAAAGACTGCAAGCTAAATTAGAAGCTAATGAGATGATTGTTGAAGAGATGCAAAGAGTAGAAAGAGATAATCTCACTGAAGAACAAAAAGCAAAATTCTTGGTGGAACTATAGCTACTCAGAGAAGATTTAGAGCAGAGCAACAATCAGCACTCAGAAGAAGCAGACCTCCTACCATTCCTCAACTTAGAAATCAGATGATAAAGTACATAAGGAATGTTGGTGGTAAATCTTATGGAAAACTCAAGAATAAGAATTATAAAGAAGTTAAGGTTATATATGAAAAGGTAAAGAAATACAATGAAACCTTTACTGCTATTGAAACGCCTGAGGATGAAGAAGTTATCAAAGAAATGAATGAGAAGAGAGATGGAATAAGGAGAGCTCAAGCACAGTGAAGCTTCCTAAGGAAAGTATTATGAAGAAAGACCAGACAGTACCTTTCCTGATGAAGGTTCTAAGAAAAGAAGGGCTAAGCTCAAGACTCAACAGATAGCTAGAAAGAAGAGAGCTAAGACCGAAGATGTAGAAGAACTCAGAAAATCACTAAAGATATATATTTTCTATCTGATCTTCCTTACTGATGAAGAGATATTGAAGCACGAAAGATCTTAGATGTTAGTTGGAAAGTTGAACAATCTCCAGGAGAAGACTTTAATGTTGTAGAAAGAGCTAATGGAATTGTCAGACATTTTACCTACATACAAGAAGTGCTACATATTTTTTGACAGACATAGATCTACATGATTTATATGAGCCTTGTGATTCTCTCAAGGTTCTACTAAACTACTAATCAAATTATGTTCGAAGATCTAAGAGATATAAGTGGGAGGAAATAAATGAAGAATTATGGCAAGTCAGAGTCAATAGGAGACTGTGAGAATGGAGACTGATAGAGTCTAGTGGAGTTTCATATTGAAGAGTGTTTTGAAGATCAAACAGAGCTCTCTGATGAGAGTGATCAAAGTACCATAACAAGAGAGTTTATGGAAAGAATGCTTGAACATGGAATGGAAGTTCAAGAGGAAACTGAATCTGCACTAAATGTACTCAGACTCATCAAGAAGTGGATTGAAGAAGCAAATGAGGATGAAGAACTACAAGAGTAACACTCGTATTGTTTATTAAATGTTTTTGTAAATAAATAATCATATATGTTTTGATAAATTAAAACTAAACTGTACTAGCAGTACTTTGTCTAAAAGTACTGCTAGATCAAATAAAGACCAGTATGTTGTTTTTGAAGGAAATTATTTTACAAAATAGTTTTTAATGTGCAAAATGTTTTGAGGCACAATAACATGATATAAAACTATTTTTGGGGCAACACAAATGGTTCTCAATTAACAGGTCTTCAGACAGAATAATGAACTTTGGTATTTCAATTCCTAGGTTCTTTGAACTAGAATGAATTGATTAGCTGTAATAGTTTGCTTAAAACTATAAGGTTTAACTCACTGACCTAGTTTAAAGGTACTGAGAGGATAAGATGGTTATCTATTCACCGATGGGAACACACTCTAGCTAGTCCCAAGAATTGGAACTAATCCAGAGTTTACGGCTATAACTGGTAAAGATACATTAAATCCAATAATATGTTTCAATGAGATCACCTCTCTAAGGAGTTAACACGTCGAGATGTATGAGAATAGTATGAAACTTAAAAGAATTGATGTACAAATTGTCCAGTATTGCTGAGAAGACTAGAGAATCTAGATGCTAAAAGACATAATCTGTTTTGAAACTGACATTCAAGGAATCTACATCAAGAGATTTCAAGCAGATTGGATGCAAGGGATCATTGTGTTGAAGAAAAACAGATGAAAAAAAAAAAGAAAAAAATTGAGCTTAAAATGACTTAAATATCAAAGAAGCTCAACTCAAACACAATCTTCATATTGAAGATCAAAGATGAGAAAAAAAACAAAATCAAAGAAAGATAAATCCAAGAGTATCCAAGTCTGCAAAAATGAAGAACAAAGCAAAAAAAAGGTGTGTGTTTTGAAGATTCAACTGATATGTATAATAATCAAGAAGAAGATACAAGCTGAACATGGAAGAAGATTGAAAATAGCTCAATAAAGGCATAAAACCGAAGGAACTAGAAGTAAGCAAGTTTAACATTAAGTTAGGGGAGGATTGTTAGGAAATATTGTTAAGGTACGCTGGCAGATAACAAAGTAGTTAGTATATCAAGTACTGCTAGGTTGTTTCAAAGTACTGTCAGTGTATACTCAAAGTACTTCTTATAGTCGGTTTAACATTCTAGAAGAGTTTGTATTTAGGAAGGGATAAGTATGGCGGTTTGTACGCCCAATAGGGTTATCCTTGAAGTCTATAAAAGGACACCATAGAAGGCATAACAACACATGAGACTTAGAAGTCCTACGAAACTATGAGTCTTAGAGTTATTATTAGCGATTAGTAATATTTGTGATTGTAAAAGTTGGTTAGGAATCTGCAAGTTAGGCAGGTTAAGGTGTGATAATAAAAGTAATCGTTTGCAAATAGTTTGAGTGTTCTTATCTTTCTTGCTCCGGAAAGTTATAATAGGAACGTAGGAATTGTCCTAATGTAATCAAACTCATAGCAAGCTTAAAAGTTAAGTATATTGCATGACTTATATTTTCATATAGATTTCATGGTGAATATTTTAAAAGATATAAGACATATAGATAACTAGAGAATATGTTCTTAAAGCTATCAAATGATAACATATTAATGTAAGATGTTTTATGAGTTCTTGATTAGAAAAATACCATTATTACCGCAAAATGGTAAAGGCAAACTAGGATAATATATCTAGTTGTTTGTCTTAATCCAAATTAAGGAGGAAATTGCATGCCTAATTTTCAAGTTAATCAATAACATTGATGGATAGTCCCTCATCTGCATAGTAGAACTTTTGAAATCCAAGTAAATGTTACTAATTTAGATTTCAAATAGAGTTGGAAATAAAAAGATCACTATTTGTTTTCACTGGTTATGGAACACTTGCAATGTTGTCAAATCCAGTGGGAGCATCCCGATTATTTCTGAACAAGACATTCATGTGATGCTGTCGAATTCAGTGGGAGCTACAAGGTTCTTTATCTTGGTAGTAACCTAGATTATTTCTTGTTAATCTTGAGATAATATATAATTTTTCGACTATAGATACTTATATTTTTAAGGATATTCAAGTGTTATTTCTTGTTAAACAAAGTGGTTCTATATCTACTTGTAAAGCTAATATCTGTGATACTATCATATTGTCTGTATAAACAAACGAATGTCGTGTGGTTTTACTATGTGTATGATGTTGTACCATGCACAAGTAGGAGAAATCTTTATTGTGTGAAAGATACAACACATGACAATAAGGATATGATTAAAGGTTCTCTTGACTGTAAGGTAAGAAACAATATGTCAAGCTATGAATTAAAGACAATTCAAGTAAAATGTTTATGTGTTTTGGAATGTTCAAAATAATGAAGTAATCTTGATTCAAAGGCTACTTCAAGTAAAACATTTATGTGCTCTTGGAATGTCTCAAATAATGAAGTAGTATTGTTTAACTTGAAATTACTATTGAAGCTAAAAGTTGGCGTTCATAATTACTTTAGTTAAATATGTTTATGTTTATTGTAAAGTAATAAACAAGAAGTCCTTTAATTGTTAAAAGACTTATAACACAAAGTAAGTTATATCTTCTTGAGATTATATGAACAAAAGTTCTTGAATTATTCAAAGGCAAAATAATGTATAGTTAACATGTTATATCTCTAAAAGGATATATGCATAGTGTTCTTGAACTAGTTGAAGCCGTATACATTATTGCATGCAAGAAGGTTTTTAAATACTATATATTCAATTTGGTTTGACACAATTGATTAGTATGTAACCTAAAATAATATTAAGTTATATAAAGATTGTGGTAAAGTCTCACAATGAAATTACTTATAGAATACCACTTTTATGGTATGTCTAGAGTATTGAATCAAATTATTTGATTTTGATAACTTAAATATTTCACCTCCAAATCTCTCAAGGTTTGAAATTGAGTATGTCTTATATATACTCAATAAGACTCCAACCTAGAAGGTTAATAAGACGTAATCATGATTATGGAATGTGATGATTCACATTGTCTTAAAATTGAAGTTCTGGATTTGTTAAAATTCTTATGAAGAGTGATATTAACAAACTAGATTCAGCAACTATCAATGTATCTTGTAATGTCCCAAAAGAGAACAAATTATTGTTACTCTACATGCTAAGTAATTATAGAAGAGTCTTTAATTACAAAAAGCAAGTGGGAGCGTTTTAGATCTGGAAGAGATATAAAATACAAAATACATAACCTTCTAAACACACTAGTGAATATCATACTGAGGCTTTACAAGTAAATGTTACATGTAAATGTTAAACCTCATAATGATATAATTCTCGTTCATAGATCCGTAAGGATACCTCAAATACTTGATTGATAAATGTTATATCAATAGTGAGGAATATGAGTCACAGGATCATGGTGAACCCGTTAAAGATGCATTATTGAATTTTGAATTCGGTATCATGGTGTAACCATTAATATGCATTGTTGAATTTTGAATTTGATAAAGACTCAAGCTATGAATGTTAAGATGCATGTTAATGTATGTTTAATCATGCTATACTCACTTAGTATTACATGTTAGAGCTTGGATTCGTGGTTGAAAAGCTTATTTGGTGTTATATGGCTCAATTCGACCTTGTGTTCTTCGTGGTGGTTTGTTTATTATATTAGTATTCTACACGGCGAGTTGACAGGTTACGGGACAAGATCCGTGATTTAAGGAATTGTACACGGCGAGTTGACCAGGTCAAAGGCGAGTTGGTTCAAGTAATTAAAAATTAGCCGGCGAGTTAAGTAAAATAATAGGCGGCGAGTTGCTAAATAAAGCGGCGAGTTACTTGCAAAAACAGGCGGCGAGTTAATACAAAACACGGCGAGTTGCCTGAAAGCACGGCGGTTTGAGTTTAAAAACTTGACAGCGGTTTGATTATAATATTAAGGCGGCGGTTTGGTCATTTTCAGTGGCGGTTTGACTATTATAATTGGCAGCGGATTGAGATACTACAGGCAGCGGATTGAGATACTACAGGCAGCGGTTTGCTATACATTGTTAAAGGCGGTTTGAAAAAAAAAAGGAGTTATCAGCGGACACCTTTTTTTTTGCGACACTTTTTACGGAAAAAGTTGTGTATTTATGTACTTTTTATATAGCTTTATAACTTATTTTTTACTGCAAAATTCAAATTTTGGATAATAGGTGTTTAAAAATATTTATCGTCGGTCGACACCTTTTTAGCGACACTTTTTGGCGGGAAAAATTAAGTAAAATATAATTTTTTTCTATAGCCTTTTTAGCTTATTTTTACACCAAATTTAGATTTTGGTAATAAGGTAAAAAAAATTTCATAATCCAACTGCGCCGAATTCCAAACAAACCAAAACCAAAACCATCGAGAAGGACTTAAACTGCACAAATCATTCACAACAAACAAACCATTAACTACCAACGATTATTCATTCACGGTTTTCTATTGATTTTGTAAAATCCCGTTAATTCATTTATCGGTTTTAATCATAGACGTGTAAAATCCCGTGAACGTGAATTGCATACAACCACAATTTCAATCACATCATATCCACTTAAGATCCAACAAAATCTTTCACACTTCATAATTAATAACCATTCATTCATCATGTCTACTCCAGTCAACACATCCTCGACAGATAGTCAAATGCATAATAATATCATGGTAGCTGGGTCAAAAGATCGTCCTCCAATGCTTGGACCAGGAAGATATTCACAATGGAGATCACGTTTTCTTATGGTTACATTTCACAAAATAAATAATGCGATGGGCTCTGAAAAAATGCATACTTAATGGTCCCTACGTGCCAACAAGTGTACTTATTCAAGCTATTCCAGCAGCGGAAGGTCGTCCTGCAGTATTCTAACAACATACATGCCAATTTGAAACTGTATTGAACAAACATGACTACAGAGAAACAAAGAACACTTTCATCTAAAAAAGGAAGCAATTTTCTTGACTTTGTTAACTGGTTTTGAGATGAAATCTATTCAACTGTTGATGCATGCCAACAAGCAAATGAAAATTGGATAGCATGAAGGCTACAACGGGAATCGTTGAACGTGCAAGATTAAAAGACCAATCTGTTCTGGGAATTTGGGAAGTTTACTTCTCTGGAGAATGGAGTGTCCATGGAGTCGTATATACTTCGGTTTTACAAATTGATGAATGAGTTGACAAGGAACAACTTGCAAGTTACAATAATGCAAGTGAATGTTCAATTTCTTCAACAGCTTCAACCAGAATGGTCAAGGTTTGTGACGCTTGTCAAGCAATTAGAAAAAATAGACACCATCTCATATCACAGACTATTTGACATTCTCAAGCAGTTTCAAAAGGAGGTTAATGATATTCGTGCTGAGAGAATAGCCAAAAGTGCAAATCCATTAGCACTTCTTGCGGCTGCTCAACCATATTCAGATACTTACTATCAAGCACCAAAACCTCAAAGATCAAATGCAACATCATCTTCCACAAGACAAAGTGCATCTACCAGACACAAAGGCAAAGAGGGGTCGTTGTTAAACCAAATTACACCTCAATCTGAGATTGTCTCTGAAGAGATAGTGATCCTGAACAAGCTTCAAAGGGACAGGAAATGCAAAAGAATTTGGCACTCCTTGCAAAGTATTTCAAGAAGCTCTACAAACCTACCAACAACAACCTTCGAACTTCTTCAAACTCTAGGAACAAGACTGAAGATACCACACCAAGGTATAACAATGACAATCAGTCAAGGCAGTTTGGGAATCAAAGGACAATGACAGTTGCTGGGGCTAGGGAAACAGTAGGCAGTCAGGTAGTGCAACAGACTGGGATACAGTGCTTTAACTGCAAGGGATATGGGCACTATGCAAAGGAATGCAGGAAGCCAAACGGTGTAAAGGACTCACGCGTATCACAAGGAGAAGATGATGATGTGTAAACAAGCAGAACAGGGTGTTCTACTGCAAGCTGAGCAAGCTGATTGGCTAGAGGACACAGATGAAGAGATTGATGAACAAGAACTGGAAGCACATTACAGTTTCATGGTCCTCTTCAGGAGGTCTCACCTGAAGAATCCAGTTCTACTGATAAGCCATTGGAACAGGTACAAAACAATGATGAAAAGAATGTGTTTGCCAATGAAAGACAACATTCTGAGAAACATGCTGCAGAATGTGCTGATGAGCGTGCTGCGCTTGCTAATTTAATTGCAAATTTAACTCTTGATACGGAGGAAAACAAAACGATTTTAAAGCAATTAAAGAAAGCAAACGCATCATTGACTCAAGAATTGGAAAAGTGCAAAACTAACCTTTATGATTGCACTTCAGAACAAACAGAATGAGTTTGAGAAGTACAAAGCCTTTAATGACCGGACGATTGATTATGAAATTCTTCAAACAAAGTTAAATGAAACTCTAGGACTATTAGCTCTAAAAGACATTGAAATAAAAGAAGGTTTAAAAACAAAAGCCTATGAAATTTCAGTTCTTAATCAGAAACACGATGAGTTAGTCAAAAAGAGTCTTTTAACAAAGTCACAACTGGAAGGTTATCTCAAAGAGAACACGAGGGTCCATTTCGGATTATTTAAAGGTTAATGGAAGATTTAAGATATGACAAGATGATTGAAATGGACAACACAGTTAAAGTTTTTGAACCAAATTGTTTTTATCGTTTCAGTCCATTACAGACCATTCATATGTAAGCACCCAAATGCGCGCATATAAATGTTAGACTAAAACTTTGCCAATCTAGGTACCTCAAGAAAGCTCAATCTGAGAAGCCCTAGGTTTGTATGAGATCCCATATGATACTTCTGATCCTGCAAACAGATTTGCCCCTGATAGGGAAGAGACCATGACTCTTGATAACGAGAGTAGATCAAAATTGAATAAAGATTATGTTAAACCATATGATTACACAAAACAAAATAGTCTTTATGAAATTTTCAAAGCACCTCATGGAGTATGTTATCAGTTGGAACGCGGAAAGGAAGTAAGGAATATCAATGTGGAGAAAACCGTTTGTTAGAACAAAACCAAACATTGCTAAAAACGTGGCCTTTCTACCCGTTTCGGAATCCATTAGTAAAAGTAGACAAGTTTTTAACGACATGACATTTAACATCAATCAATTTATAGAAATTGTTGATCAAACTTGGCGTAAACATACTAGTAGTTGTTTCCGCGTGCCAACTGCTCATGATATGGAACTTTTGATAAAAACCTTACTAATGCCTCTTTCCGTAAATCACAAAATGTTAGGCTTTCGTTCTGACTTGAACTTAAAACGGAAATGCATGAAGATTTTGAGTACGTTAAATCCCTTGAAAAATGGGTTGACGACTTGAATTTGAAAAAGCTGATTTTTTCAAATATGGGATGTATGATCTACTTATGAAGTGTGTTTCTAAGATGTATATGTTCATATTTGCATTCTCTGGTTGAATTAAATGCTCATACTGAATTGAATGCATGTCATCTTCATAAGTAAGGAATCGCGAATGTCTTGCCACAAAAGCTGTCGAAACAAACTGAATCGGTTAATAATGACTGTTCATAATTAAGCTTTTAAAAGAGTTTTGCTAAATTGAAAAACACTCGATTTCTCTTGAACTTTCTTTAAAACATTGTAAAGACAGATGAGAAATTTAACCCAAGTTTGCAAAGAAAATGCTTCAAATGTTATTTCGAAAAGAACGTGACACAATATCAATGAAATAACAAGATTTGAAAGCTCAATTGCATGTCGAAGAACATGTGATAAATGAGTTAAAAGAAACCTATTTTCGTAACAATAAGGATAGGTTGTGAAACTCAGTTTGATAAACCATCTGTTGTTCGACAATCAAATGCTCAACGGATTCCAAAAAACCAATCTGTTTAGGAAAACCGACTCTTTTTCAAATTTCTGAATGAGAAGTTTTCAAACGAAACGCCGGTTAATAAATAATGTGTTCGGTGGGTTTGTTTAAACAAGTCACTCAACAGAATTTGCCTCAGAATAGAAAACAAGCGGTTCAAAATACACTCGAATGTGCTTAAACCAGGAATGTATAGAATTGCCACTACCACAACACAAAAAGAGAACCGCAGTTGCCTCATGCTTCTAGGAATACTAATCCTCACGTGTTAATCTTGGGAGTAAATCACACTCTCAGTGTTAGCAGACCGACATCTTAAGTACTATCAAGTTATAGATTTAGGTCGTTGCCAAACATAGTCAAGTGAAGTTTTTTAAAAAGAAGGAAGTAGAAGACCATCATAGGATTTCTAGTATTTCTAAGAAAACAAAGTCTGTAACTGCGTGTAGTGACAGTTCAACTTCTAAAACTTCGAATGTGAATGCTGTTTGTGCTGAATGTGGAAAATGTGTGTTTAAGTCTAATCATGATGCTTGTGTTTCTAGATACTTGAATGACGTTAACGCTAAAACTAAGAAGCTGAGTAGTGCATTGTGCTATTAAACCCAAGAGATAAAGCGAAACAAATCTGTTGCAACACCCATATGAAAACAATTGCATTAGATACCATATTTAGATCCAAAGAGTTACTATAAAGAGTTGTATGAGAAACAAACAGGAATGGAAATGGTGGATAGCTAAGAAAATGTCCATAGGATATTAATGGACACAATAAATGCCTCTTAGGACCAAAAAGATTATGGATGCCTAAATTCAGGATAGAGGATGTATCAACAAGTATAGTCTCACGATAGCATTGTCTATTTTTATTTTTTTTTGTTAAATTTCCAAATGCTTAATCCATTTTTCAACAATAAGCTATACCAATAAGGCAAAAAGGCTAGGAATGTTAGAAAAAAAAAGTTGGAAGATTTATTAAAGAGAAAACTAGAGATGGAAGATTACACACACACACAAACTATGCAAATGGTAACCAACACCCTCTCATGTGTGGAGAGGGTTCTTTTATACCAATGCCACAGTCGTAAGGCATGTGGGATTTCTCCATGGGCCCGGGCTTAAGCTTTATTCTTGGGCTTTGAGCCCGCATCACGGACAAATTATTAGGATTACAAACAAGCCGTGAACCGACTAGCCTATTTACAATACACAGACATAGTTTGATTTGTAAGTACGATACATTTCATGTTTGACTTAATTATAATTAAGGCTACATCTCCCCAATATTGAGGTCTCTTTTTTCATATCTCGTACCACCGATGAACGTTGAAGATTATGACTTTTGAGGTTTATGCTTTGCCTTGTTTTGGTCTTGTCTTGTTTGTAATGGCTTTGTTCATTCATGCTTTGTGATCTTGTTTTTAGCCTTTATGTTTTGACTCGTGAGGCCTTAGAGTTCTTGAGATCGTAATTGATCATCTCCTTGAAATGAATCCATCTTGATTGACTTCTTTGATCTATTGTCTCTTGACCAACATGCTTCATACTTGTTACATTCTGGTTTGACATAATGTGATTATAAGTCTAACAATCTCCCCAATTGATGATTCTTTATTTGACTTTTGAGGCTCTTTGATGGTGGGGAAGTTTAGAATCAAATATCTTGATGTTGAACGATTGACTTTGAAAGCATGAGTATGAGCATGTGGTTTATGAATCCGACTTCGCTGGAATGAGGCTGCAACAACCGTGTCTAAAAAACTGAATTAAGTCAGGTAGCAATAAATGATGAATATGCTTGTCAGTTATCTTGGACTTCGGTTCGCTTTAACGCCGGTTACCCGTTTTATAGTATAAATAACTTTACCTGTGATCAGGTAGATTCAAAGAATTCTTGACAGGGTTTCCAGTTAAGCGTAGGATCTTCTAACACGTTGTATTAGATTTACCAGGCTTGCTAGTTCTAATTACCGATACGTCTCAAAGCAGAGATACACGGTACAGAGCGAATCAGTAGTTACTATCTTTCTTGATTAAGTGTCAATTCCATTTACTGGACTCAAATTTGTATCCAGTTATCACAAGCTTTATTATATAGAAATCTTGGGGGCCAAGTCACTACCAAGAGCTTGTTGATGTGGGGTCAGCAGATTTCATCTTCACTGTTGAATACTTAAGTATCACTCGGATGTTCTGGCAAGATCTCATGGATAATGCGTAGGACTCTTTGTTACAACTTGTGAACTTTAAGGTGTTCAACAAGAGTATTTTAGCATTGTGTCCTAATGAGATTTATAATTTGATTCTTCTTGGCTCTAGACTCGATTTGTGCACTTTTGGTTTTAGTAAATCGGAGGGCTGGAGAAGACTGCCACCTATTCAATTTAATCACAATCTCGGAGTGTAGGATGTCAATAGATATACGTGTGTATCTTCGTTTCATGACAAATGGAGACAGGTTTCTTTTGAGAGATAAAACCTGAAATGGCTGGAAGGGTTGTGCTTTGCATCACTGGGTCTTATGACTTTTACCTTCAATTCAACATCATCTTTGTGATTTTGATAGATTATGTATTGACCCGGTTTCTGCCTAAGGTGTGTGGAGGGCTTCTTTCTTTTCACCCTTTATCCATACATTTTTTTTCATTCTTCAACCCCTTCAATGTTTACCAAACGTCATTACTAATACTTGTTTTTTTTTTGTTTTGAATTGTTCCAGTGTTGCTCAATCTTGTCGGAATTCTTCCCTTATACACATTTTTCTCAATTATACCTAAGGTCTGTATTTTAACTATGGAGTGTTCCTGGGTTGTGGAGGTAGATCCATCCGGTTCTGGTTGGATTCGTTAGGGACTTATACCTAAACTAACCACCTTATGACTGCAGAATCGTCGTGAAATTATAGTCGTTGTTGGGTATAAGATGAACATAAAACCATTTTTGACATTGTTATTTTCAAATACCCTCCCCCCCCCCTACTACATGTGCTCCTGAGATTTGAAATTGTTTAGCACATGATGGAAAAAGAGTTGCACTTAGAGTCTTAAAGATCACATTCGTCTATCACATTTTAATCATATTTTCTCTCCTTATTTAAAATATTAAATCCCTTAGTATTAGAAATACCCTAATTGATTGAAATTTATGACATGAAAAATTCAATGGGCTTGAGAAAAAATATACCACGTATTGCACTTGATTCAGATTTCGATAGTCTCCCCTTAACAGTTATGTGGAGATACCAATATTTATTAAAATTGGACTTAGAATGAAAAACTGATATGACACCACAAGATGTTGAAGACGGAGTGAGATGCCTTAGTGAACAGTGTATATTAATGATTGACATTATAAGTTTCCACATTTTAATTTCACAGAATATGTTTGGATACATTAAAATGACTTTTATGAGTATGTATCGACTCCCCCCCCCCCCCCCCCCCCCCCCCCCCCCCCCCCCCCCCCCCCCCCCCCCATTATTGCTTTGTTTTAAAAAGCTCCCCCTCAGAAAATTATTCGAGGAAGGGAGTGTTGAACACACAATTTTAACAAATACCACTTTTTATAAAAAAATACCACAAATTATATTGTAGACAATTTTGACATTGAAAGTTCTTTTTGAAAAATTGTGTTCAACGATTTTTAAAAAACATGATAGAAGATTTCTCTTCTATTTTAGAGTAATGCGCACTGAGGCTTAAACTTCCCTGTTACATTCGAGGACGAGTTATGCACTGAATTGTACATAAGTCATCTCGAGAAAAATTTAGAAATGGAACATTGTTTGAAAAGCATTTGAACTCTCGCTTCGAACTTCATTTACACGCCCGTGTCGATGTTAATCAACATTTCTAGGTACGTAAATGTTATCGATTCCAAGAGACATGTCGAGAAGATTCTTTTTGGTATTTTTGAAAATTTTTTGATTTTATATTTTGTTTTTCTAGGTTTTATATTTTTCTATTTTCTTTTTGTTGGTTTTATATTTTTGTATTTTCTTTTTCAAAATTTTTATAAATCAAAAATAAAGAGAGAATAAAAATATTTACAAATCGAAGTTTCCATCAGCAGTGACAGTTGTAGCTAGAGTTGAAGTGGATGAAGTTGAATCAGGTTGTTGTTGAGTTTATTTGAGTGCATCAGTAGTAGTGACAGCGGAAGGACTTTATTAAAAACACTTGATTTTCTCCAATGAAATATTCGCTCGAACAAAGGACCGTATTGCACATCCAACACCTTTTGACGTCTATACTGTCTCAGCTGCTTGATGAACTTCTGTTGACATTGTGGTGCGAGGCTTGAACCGTTTTGTTCAAACGTCATTTGACATTGAGGTTCGAGGCTTGATCTGTTGTGATCAAACGTCATTTTTCTGTATCATCATCTGTGAATCCACTTTGACAATGGTTTCTGAGATATCAGCTTTTTCAGCAGCCATACTCTGAGATTTTCTTGTTGGGACACAATGACATAATGTACACTTGCATTAAAGCAAGACTTTGTTCTCTTCTGCACATTGATTGACTGTACACTGCATCTTAAATCAGAGTGGTTTGCATGCCATAAATATTAGTGCTTTCTATTATTTGAACCGTTGTGGGGGTTCACTGGCAACCTTGCTTGTGCAAGAGCTCCGGAATATTTTTCTTGAAGGAATCCACTAAGACCAACAGGTTGAAAATTCTTCCCGCTGGGTTTCCACCTAAGATCAGATCTAGGAGATGTTTTCTCATACACAGCGGAAGTCTTATTAGGAGAAAACCTATGTCCTGTAAAGATCTGCCTACCAGGTTTCTGAGTATGACTCTTTTGATCTACGGGTTTGTTACTGTTTCTGGTCTTATGGGATTGAATCTTAGCACGTGAATTTACTTCCTTCGGATTTTTGTTTACATAGCATCTGATTGCATTAAAGACACACTTTATGACATGTAGAAACAAACAAATTGTTTTGAATCTGAGAAAGAACTAGAATCCTTAGAGTGATCTGCTTTTGGGTACAGCCGTTATCGTTAACGCGAGTACCTTAGATACAGGCTAACTCCTAGATGTTGGTGGTTGCCTCCTAGGTTTTGGTTTTGCTAACTTAAGCAGTGCTTTGTAAATCTAGCAGAAAACATCCACACTAGTCTTTGAGTCCTATCTCTTTCTTGTGTCTTGTTCCTTTGTTCATCTAAGATAGTGATTATGAACCATTTCATTTGAAAACTTAAATATTGCCCATGTTCTTAGAACGATTCCTAGATGGAGTCTGATGCAATCATGTGATCAGGTTTTGCAATGCAGATTCTGTTTTCTTAGGCAAATATTGGTTGGAGTGACTGTTTTGACAAAATACTTATTCACATCAACTTGGGAGGCCCAATCCGTTGTTTTGACATTTGAAGCCCTTTCAGATTTAAAACGCATATCGGTTGTATTAACCCTGGTTGGTTTCTTGTGATGGTAACACGGTTTTCCCCAAGAATGATGTTTTGTCAAACTTTAATATCTACACTTTTTCCTTTTAACTTCCTTAAGTCAATTTTTTCAAAGCCTAGCAAGTGCAAAAACCTTTTCCTGAATGCTGAGCCTTTTAATTCTCTCATTATTAGCAGCAAGATGTTGTCTGTTATGTTTGTCTTATTTTTATGATTTTAATAGGTTTCATACAATTCTTTGTAATGCTGTTTCAAAAAGTCTCATTTTCATTACGTAATGTCAGCATCCACTATGTTATAATTTGTGTTTCATTGTTTCATGTACATCAATTTCCTTTTCATCTTGGCTTTATTACTTGTTTCAATTCAAAAATTTGACCATGTTGCCATGATTTTAAAGATTGATTTGATATTTAAGTTCGAGAGCAATGCAATGTGCTATCCATTCTTGAATAATCTTTTTTGAATTGGGACAACCAGTCTTGTGAGCCAAACATTTTTAGACTCGAGTGATTGTTTTGAGTATTGAGTTGTCTGGTATATCAGTTGATGACTCACAGCTAGGACTTTTTAACTTGGACATGTTTCAGGATATGGTCAACCCTACTTCAACAATGATTTCTGGTTGCTCGTATTGCTGTGTGTCCATAGCAATGATATTGCATATTAAGCAGTCAATTGTACCTCGCCATTGGCTCTTCGTCAAAAATGGGTCTGGGCGATTATCTGCTTCATCAGCATCTGTATCATTCACTGACTGATGCTGTCATTTGCGATGTTTAGTCTGTCCTAATTGGCTTTTTGTGTCAACCAAATCAATTAACATCCAATGCTTTACCCGTATCAATATTACTCTCTTAGTCTGCATTGTCTTTTATTCACCCTTCTTTCTACTGTCTTGATGACGTAGGTTTCTTTCAGCAAACGGACTTTCTTAACATTATCCCAGGTGTTCGGAAGTAGTGTATCTCTGAATTTTTAATTTACCTAATTGTGTCCTTGAACATCTATTCCAGTGTGTTCAAAAATTGTACTGCTATCATTTGACTGTCATAATCCAATGTAAACCTTTGAATCCGATGAAATTTTGGAACTGGTTGTTTACACCCATAAGGCTTGTCATGGATCAATCTTTTAAAATTATCTTTGTCAAGTTGCTTTTGTAGTTGATGTACGTTGAGGAGCATTGTTCTTGTGAAAGTATCAACATCTTGACCAAAGAGTGACATGAATGCCCGTTTGAATCCATGTTCAATGCGAGTGCCTTTTAAGTCATCTTTTGAAAGAACTTGAAGGTGTGAATGAAGAGATCAAAAATATGCCATGCATCTTTCTTTTGCTTTTGACATCTTGTATTTGATTGCATGCACATCTTTTGTTTCAAAATTCAAGCTGCCATTCCTTTACTAATTTGCTGATGCAGTATCTGAATTACTGTCTTCTTTCTCAGAATAAGTGTTTTGTATGACAAACGAAATCAATCCTTTCAAGAATAAAAATTCATGCTGGAATTGGATTTGCGATGTATTTCTTGTGTTTGCATAACTTCTTTTGTTTCAACAATTGTGGGTTTATGGTTGCATGAAGACATTTCACTCAAGCATGCATTTTCCCGATTGAGGGATCCATGTTAAAGATCATTGCATCGTATAATGATTGTAGCATATATCTTGTATAATTTGCCCATGCGCGCTTTAATTTCTGAACTGGAAAAGCATTTTCAAACGGTTGTTTCTGAGTTTTGTCAAATGTAGATCTTGCAAATCATTGGAGAAATTGTTTCTTTGTAGATGATTGTTTCTAGTAAATCCAAGTCTTGAGAGTATGTTCTCTTGAAGATGCAAGCATTGTTACCAAAATCTTGTAAAGTTTCTATGAGAAAACTTGAGTTGTGACTGAGATTGCTCGAAGATGTTTAATGCATTTAAATTCTTGAAAAGTTGTGTCGTCTCTTGAACTTTAGAAAATTGAACACGAAGACACTGTGATATTCTGAAAAACACTTGATGTTTTGTTTGCAAAATTGGTTATTGGTATTTTGAATTGTGATGTTGTGAATGGATATCGGATCATAAGTAGGTTAAGTGGATTGTTGCTTTGTGTGGATTGTAATCAATTACGGTTACGGGATTTTACAAATCTTTGATTTAAAACCGAGAAAAGAATCGTTATCTTTCGCGGATTTTACAAAATCAAAGAAGAAACCGTTAAACAAAAATGAATGATGTTGTGAAATCGTTGTTGTCGTTTGAAGAACGTAAGTTTTTGAAAACGATTTAATGAGCTTAAACGGCAAACGGTGAACAAACGGATTACGTTGGAGGGCATAACGGGCGCGTTGATCGAAACTTGATGACCGCGATTGAATGGGTATAAGTTAAAACTGTCCCGTAGTTAAAACCGCTCACTCGAAACCAAAAACCCAAATAAACTTAAATGAGTATAGACTTGTTCTCGAGAATTAGTTCGGTTTGCACTAAAAAAAATCTCGTTCGGCTCTTTTAAAATTACACTCGTTCGGCTCTTATAAAATTACACTCGTTCGGCTCTTTCAAGCGTTAACTCGTTCGGTTCTTTTAGGAAAATTGCTAGTTCGGTCCTTAAGCAAAAATGCTAGTTCGGTCCTTAAGCAAAAATGTTAGTTCGGTCCTTAAGCAAAAATGCTAGGTCGGTTGTCAAAGAATTATTCTCGTTCGGCTGCTTGAGCAATAGTACTCGTTCGGTTCCAAATGAAAAACCACTCGTTCGGTTCCAAATGAAAGTTACTCGTTCGGCTCCAAATGAGATAATCTAGATCGGCTCCAAATGAGATATTCTAGTTCGGCTCCAAATGACCAACACTAGTTCGGTACCAATTAAAAAATGCTAGTTCGGTACCAAAACGTACTATCTTTTTTCTTTACGAAACAACAAACCTTTAATGGACAACTAAGCTAAAACGTGATTTCTTTTGTTTTCTTTGTTTTTTCAAATCGTTTGAACCACACCAAAAAAACGTAAATAAGCGAAAAGAAGCCGAGCGTTGGTGAAGCTCGTTCGAACACAATGAAACCACAAAAAACTAAACCACAAATAAGCCGAATGGTGGAAGGGAAAAAGAAATAAGCTACGAAAGAAAAAAACTTTAAAATAAGCCGGACGTTAATAAGCTCAATAACCCAATACGAAAATACTAAACCCACCCGAGGCGAGTGATACCAAATGTTATCCCAAAACTTTACCCATTTCACAACTATAAGCCTATAACCAATAAAGCAAAAAGCTAGAAAGATAGAAAGACAAAGTTGGAAAGATTTTATTACGAGAGAAACTAGAGAGGTGGAGATTACACACACACACAAACTATGCAAATGGTAACCAACACCCTCTCCTATGTGTGGAGAGGGTTCACTTTTATACCAGATTGCCAAGTAGTAGGCGTTGGGCCTTTCTACATGGGCCGGGTCTTAGCATATCTTTGGCTTTGAGCCCGCAACACGGACAATAATAGATTACCAAACCAAGCCCGATTGACACCCACTAGCCTATTACAATACTAAGACCTACGTTTGATTTTGTAAGACCGATTAACATTCTGTTTGGACTATAATATAATTAAGGGCTAACACTTTAGGATTACTAATGTCTTGAGATTCCAAATTCCTTAGGTATATTTGTCCAATGTTCCATCGTCCTCTAATTCTCTTGCAGATTGTACAAATCATCTATTCATTTGTTGGGACTTTGGATTGCACTAATGACATGTCGGGCCAATCTCAACCTGTTGTGTTAATTTTTGTGTTGTGTGGAGAAGAAATTTATGGGTACTGTTCATTGGGAAATGATCATTGCTCCATTTCTTGGTTATGGAGATCTGAATCAAGAGGAATGTCACAATCAATAGGTTTATTACGTCGAAGGCCTTAATCACAATCTCTTCTCGGTTGGTTAATTATGTGATGCGAATTTGGAGGTTGCCTTCAGGAAATCTACTTGTTATGTGAGAGATCTTTAAGGAAACGATTTACTCACTGGTAATCTTGATCGAATCTACTACAAAATATCTCTTCAAGAAACAACTGCATCAACTCCAATCTGTTTCATGGCCTAAAGCTTCCAACTTAAGCATGGTTAGGATCGAAGACTTTCTCATCCTAAACTTCGATTACAACACCTTACTCTCAAAGAAACGGATGTTGTGACAGGCTCTTACCTAGTTGTAATCATGTCAAGGAGCAACTTTTTGTTCATCTTGTGAAATGAGTAAAGCAAAAAAGAAGCTCATTTAAGTCAAAAGCTGTTCCAAGTTCCAAAGGAAGGCTGACTTGTCTCACATGGCCTTGTGGTGGTCCAAATGCGGATTGCAAGCATAAATGGAGGGAGAAAATATATTCTGTGTGATTGTGATGACTATTCATTATACACGTGGACTCTTTTTTCTTCGAATCCTTAGGTTGAAACATAGAAGTTCTCAAAGACTTTCTCACGATGATTCAACGCAATCTTCAAGCTCAAGTTATTAGTGTCCGTACTGACAGAGGCACAGAGTTCTTGAACAAGACACTCCATGCTTATTTAAAGAAGAGGCATTTTTTTGGGGAAACATCAGACTTCACTCCTTGAACACCTGAACAGAAATGGCTGTTGTCTAAAGACGGAACCGGTTACACTTGTTGAGGCTGCACTCGAACGATGCTTTAGCTTCTAAGCTTTCATTATCATTTTGGGCTAAAGCAGTTGCAACCGCATGCTATACTCAGAACAGATCAATCATCATATCGACTCATGGAAAGACGGCGTATCACATCATTAATGACAGGAAACCTTCAATAAAACATCTTCACATCTTTGGTTGCATTTGTTACATAACTAGAGATGGGGAAAATCTGGATAAGACGAAACCAAAAGGGGATCCATGTGTCATGGTGGGATATTCTACTCAGTCGAAGGGATATCGTGTTTACAACAAGAGAACATACTTAATAGTTGAGTCTATTCATATCAAGTTTGATGAAATCAAAGAAATGATGTCTGATCATAACAGTTCAGACCTCGCACCACAACATCAAGAGATATTTGTTGAAAATGTCTCTTCAGGCTCGTTCCTCAAGGACAAAAGGCGTTAAATTATGACAACTCTGGCCCCGTGCTCCCAAGACAAAATGTTGTTCCTACAGCAGAAAAGATAGATTCGTCACAACAAGGGTTGGAATTTCTCTTCAGTCCTTTACTTGAAGAATATTACAATCCAGCACACGGTCATGCTGAGGACAACAACAATGATCAAGCACCGAATGCATCATTTCAAGAAGCTGAATTTATCAATCCTTTTTGTACACGGGTACAAGAAATTGGTGAGTCTTCCTCACGCAACATTGATAATACCGATGTGCATTCATTTCAACCACAAAGTCATGATTACCGATGGACCAGAGATCATCCATTAGAACAAGTTCGTGGAAATCCAACCATGCCAGTTCAAACAAGACGACAACTTGCCACAGATCCTGAAATGTGTATGTTCGCGCTCATGGTGAGTATTGTTGAACCAAAGAACATTAAGGAGGCAATGGCTGATTCTGCATGGATCGAAGCAATGCAGGATGAACTTCATCAGTTCGACAGACTAAAAGTCTGGAAATTAGTCGACAAACCATTTGGCAAGATGATTATAAAGCTAAAGTGGTTATGGAATTTGTCACGGAGATACACACGTTATCTATTGACATATCTCTCCGAGATTGTTGATATTGAATAGGTGGCAATATGCTCCAGCCTCCGAGTACTAAAACCAAAAAGCACTAATCGAGTCTAGAGCCAAGAGATCAATAAAAATCTCGTTAGGACACATTCCATTTCAAACACTTGTTGAACATCATCAAGTTTACAAGCTACTAACAAGAGTCCTACGCAATATCATTGTGATATTTGCCAGAACATCCAAGTGATACTTATGTATTCACAATGAAGATTGAAATCCTGCTTGAGTCAGCATCAAACAACACCATGTACATATTTTTGAGAAAAGAAAAATACAAAAATATAAAACTTAAAAAAAAATACAAAATCAGAAAAACAGAAAATTTCCAAAAAGATTCTTCTCGACATGTCTCTTGGAATCGATAACATTTACG
>BQNB010053280.1:2744-37855 GCA_026074375.1 Tanacetum coccineum | reverse complement strand
TACAAATGCAAAACAAACATATATTTGGCAGTTTTTGTCTGTTTTTGGTCATTTAAGCTCGTTTTTTAGAGGTAAAAGATATGTGTAATTAAGCACTTATCAGTATGCCCTGCCGGTGTTTTGCCTCTTGATTTGTTGTTGTTGTTGATTCTGACTATTTCGGGAAGTGTTTTCAAACTTCCTCTTGTTTTCAGCTTGTCTTTCCGCAATGGTATTGACTCTCTTGTCCATCAGTTTAGTGGCCATTTCAATGGCCTCTTGCATTATCTTTGGTGCTTTGAAGCCACGATGTTTCCATGGATCATGTCGGGTAATCCACCAACATACCTTTCAATTTTGTCTGCCTCCTCAGGGAACATTCTAACACATAGTAGTGCTAGCTCTTGAAAACGTTGGTTGTATTTGACCACATCAGTACCTATCACCTTCAAGTTCCACAATTCAGCCTCTAGCTTCTTCATTTCATTTCGTGGACAATACTTATCAGTCATCTTCTTCTTCAGATCCACCCAAGTCATTGAATATGCAACATCATGAGTAACAGTCATAACATGGGAATTCCACCATGTTAGAGCACCTGCTAAAAGAGTACAGGTAGAAAATTTGATCTGGTTTTCCACCGAGCAGTTGCTTATTCGGAAGACAGTTTCCATTCTTTCAAACCATTGGGTTAACTCAACCACTCCCTCTGTGCCCTTGAAATACAGAGGTTTGCACTTCATGAAATCCTGGTAAGTGCACTCTCGAGCAACGCGTTCAGATCCCCTGACACCCGTTCCCGAAGAATGGCTATCAGTGCCATTCCTGGTTGCGTCACGTGCGGCCAAGGCGGCACTGACTCCTTGATCAATCATAGCTTGGAGTTGGGCATTAGTGACCGTAGTGGTTGTGGCTGCTGTTGGGGCTGGTGTTGTTGTGGCCGGTGTTGACCTTGTGGCTCTTTTTGGTGCCATTTTCTTCAATCACAAGAAAATACAATACCCGTTAGATTTCATAAAATCATAACCATGACATGACATATCCATGATAAATAAAGTGAGATCACATCACACAGTGAAATGTACAACTGAATTGTAATTAACAATGATATAACCAAATCGACATTCATTCATCACAAATTCGATTATAGACATGACATAATACTACCATTCCATATATAAATGGAAAACATACATGATTGGTTCAGATACAAAATGATCATAACTAGGTTACAAATTAAACATAATAACCTAAAGCCTTACTAGTCGGGATTAAAACAGTTATACTTAGTAGGCGAATATTACAAAACAACTAGGCCTAACAAGGCTAATCTAAGTAAATGCTAACAGCCTCCTTGGCAGCTTCGCTGTGGCATGACCCCAGCGGGGCCCTGCTATCCTTGTTAATGCAGTAACCTGCCCTGTAATGTCATCACCATGTCTTGTAAGGCTGTCACCTTGCCCTGCAGAGTGGTCGACCAGTCCCTGAAAGTGGAATCGTCCTCTTTCTGTAATGTCTGCTTAGCAGTCAAGGTCTGAATAATCTGCTGTGTCGAGTGCGATAGCAGCTTCAACTCTCTCATCTCCTCACACCTTCCTTGCGGTCGGTCTCTAGCAATCAGAAAATTGCTCTCTGTCTCCTAAGGTCGCTGACTTGTAGCTCTATGGATCTCTGAATTGTGCATAAACCTTGTGTGCCGTAGCGAAATAACCTCTCCATGAGCAAGATCGCTCGCATCCATCGTGTCCCCAAGCCTCTCTAGAACATACCAGCCTCGGTCTCCATCAAAAGACGTGTATTGTGCATGGGTCCAGTCTTTCTTAATTAGCATATTAACCCGACCGGCCAATAACTGTCTTTGTCCCTGCTCGTCATCTAACCTCGTGTAGATCTCATCTGTATCTCGCCTAACCATAGACTCAAACTCTCTCATGTGTGCACCCAACTCTGTATCGGTACTAACTGGAGCTCCCTGTAAGGTCTCAACAATCTCATCCCATGAATCCGTGATCCCATAGCCAACATATCTCTCTGGGTCACGCCTAATCTCCCTGTCCATAGTGGCAACAAAACCATAATCTGCCCTAAGACCTCCAGCTGGTCTAGCAGCAGCAGCGGCGGAGCTCTCTCCTACCTCATACCTGGGACCCAGAGCGATACCTAACCCCATCCGAGGTGGTAGGTTAACCTCGGGTCTGTCCTCTCTCTGACGGTCAGAGGGTAGTAATAGTGGTGGGAATGAAGTAGGAGCTGATGTAGGCAAGGGTGGTGGTGCATCTGGTCTGGTGGGGGAGAGTATGAAGGGTGGTGGTAATGGTAGTGAATGGGAAGTAGCTGCAGCCTCAGCTCTCATCCGAATCGTGGCAGCTCGATAGCCCAATGAACGAATAGGACTAGGAGGTGGTGCTGTCAACACAGGTGAGGGTGGTGATAGTGGGAAAGGAATCTGGGGTGGTGATGAAGACCATGGAGATAGTGGTGATGCTGGTGGGGAAGATATAGCAAGCAGTCTGGCAACCTCAGAATCAGACCATGCTGGTACAGGTAATGGCTCTGGCCTTGTAAATCCTGGCTGTCATACGATATGCAGGGTGAGGTGGTGGTGTGGCCGCAGACTCATCAGTCTCAAACGGCTCAGTCTCCTCTGCAGACGGGACAGTAGCTGGTAAAGCAACAACTACAGGGTAGGCAGGAGCTGAGTGCTCCTCCTCCGCCTCCTCGTCAATCTCAACATCCATCTCATCATCCTCATCCTCCTCATCGGCATCGATGTCCATATCAGCGTCCTCATCCTCCTCAATGTCCATCTCATCATCTCCGTCATCTCCTCCGTCAGCAGGATAGTCGATAGGATCCTCCTCAGGGTCCTCATCGTCATCCTCCTCCGGGTCTGCCTCAGGATCAGACTCCGGAACATAATCAGGTGACTGTGCAATAGGTGAGGCATCCTCAGCATACGGCTGGTCCTCAGCAACGATCTCATCATCAGCATGCTCTGCACCTGGAACATAATCTGGCGAAGGTGGTGCATGCTCTGGCTCCTCCGGGCCAGGCACATAATTTAGAAGGGTGTGATGAAGAGCGGCCTATACGTATGGGTCCTCTGGCATGTAAGCGTGTATAGTAACTCGTGATATCGGCTTTGGTGATAGATGTCTGATAGTCTAAAGGGCTAGAAACCTCCGTGTGTATAATCCCCCCCCTGATTCATTCGAATGGACATGATTGAATTCTCAAAATTCAAAAAATATTTATATTAGTACTTAATTAAGACTCTTATAGTATTATACATATTATTATCATAACATGTATATTCAAGTATGAATTGCATCTAGTCCAACCAACTAATGCACCATGTAGTGTAGCATGAATGTATGCACATATGTATGTCCGTGTAATCCTTTTGTTATAAAACAACTTTTCGAAAACGTTTTAGTCTAGCAAAAATTTTCTTGACTGGGTCCTTAAACCTTGGCTCTTGATACCAATCTGTAACACCCCCTATTGGGTTGATCGGTATATGGCGTCCGGGCGTGTTACTTCTCAGATCAACAACACAAGATATATATAGAACGACAAAAGTCGTTTGAAAACGATACATTGGATTTAACAAAGGTTTTGTTTACATAAGCCCAGCTTAACTTGTTCACTGGATCAAAATACTAAGATTTTCCGCCCATAAAGATAACTAATGAAATGCGATAATTATTTAATGCATGACATCTAAATCAAACCACCAATGTATCCATTGACCTGTGCCCTATTGATCCCCTGAAAAACATTGCTTTAAAACGTCAACAATAATATGGGGAAATCATTGGTTTGATTAAATCATATATTTGTAGGACCACAAGATCTCCCAAAGTGTTTGATAATGCAACAGAGCAGATATTTATAGAATGTATAATTACGTCGCTCTAAGCTCTTGACACTTTCAGGATTGACGTGTATGTGATGCCAAATTAATGGCCTACATTGCACGTGGTGTGTTCTAACCGAAACATCTATATTCGACATGGTATACGTTCATTTCCTAGTGTTAGCTAATCACCGAACGGGGTTGAACAAACCCATTAGATCTATTATAACTTCGCCGCACTTAATTAACAGTTCATGTTAATGGGGGCTCAGATTGGGTTATCATTTATTTTATTTTTTTTTTTAAAATTTTAAACAAACCTCTAATTAGGCAACAGGTAATCATATGTAAACTTAACCACTTGTGTCCAGTTGTAAAACATTGCATGTTTTTCACCCCAAAAACTTTGTAAAACAAAAGCATGTAAAACGTGGGGCTATGAACTCACCTTGAGTTCTGATAATCCAAATATCGCAGATAATGCGTCACGTAAAAGATCGAATGCAACCTAAATTATCATAGGTCGTATAAGTACCGAGTACTTTAATCAATAACATTGAATATAATCCTATAGTTGTTACATCGTACTATCGTTCGGGCTATCATAATTAAAGAGGTCATGACATGACGTACGAGGAGTTAGGACACTTTAAATCGTAAATCCAACAACTCGTCGATACGCCATCCGAAGAGGCCTCATTATGAAACTCCCTAGTAATATAGTACTTCGATAACCACATAATATTCTATATAGCTCAATCACCAACTAATGGTTTTGGTAAAATTGTGTTTAATAAGTTAAAACGTTTTTAATTACCGTTTTAGTAAAACTGGCGTAACTTTCGCGTTTTAAGCCCGATTCTCGCGTTTCTTATGTCCATCTTTTCGTATTAAGACGGGTTATCGATATTTGACATTTTCATAAATTTTGTCCCCTGATGAACAGTAACTTTTACTGTTCATAACAGACATGTGTTTTATATAATTTGTAATTGTTGTCGTAAAACCCGTAAATGTCGTATTTTATTCGTTATAGCTCCGTTTTTAGTGATTCTTTCGAGGACGTTCTCGTATTTGAAAGTTCTATATATTTATGAGGTTTACAAAAATATAACTTTCTGTCATGAATAGTAACTTTTATAAAAATGGTTTTATAAAAGTATTAATTGTCGTAAACTCGCGAAATTCATAACTCGTTCGTTATTAATTGAAAATTTACGATTCTTATCATTTTGGAATCCTAAAAATATGTATTATTTGTTAAAAATATCAACACTTGCTGTTTATAATTTTTATAAAAATGTTTTTATAAAAATTTACTTACGACTTCGTTTATTAACGTATAACTCGTTTTTAACGTAACTTTTTCGTTATTAATCCGTTTAACAAGTTTCTTACCTTTTCGGAATCGTCGTGAAATGTATTATCTTATAAAAATATAAAATGGATATGTAAAAATTGAGCTTGGAAGAATGTTTGCTTGGTTTGTTGAATCATTTTTGATCTTTTCTTTATATCTTTACACTTTTGTATTTTACCACAAGTCTCATATATCATATATATTATAAATCATACATATATTAAGTGTCCATTGTCCATAGTAGTCCTCATATGTCCAAGTTACCCATGTTAACAAATCCATTAACACACTTTAAAACCATACTTTACTTAAGTAACCTTAATTTACTAGTTTTGTAAGTAATCATTTTTATACATAACCAAAAGTGTAAATCACTTGTGTGACCATTTTAACATGATGTCAACAACATCATAGGATATATAACAATCGTGTTCATATGATGACTTAATTAAAAACTTCTCTACATGTTAATGATCCTAAATGGTGATTTAAGCTAAATAGAATAATCATATGCATAAAAATGAAAATTATGAGAACATAAAGAGTTTAAATAGACCTTATGATGTGAGATGATGATGATAATCAAGTGCTAAACCCTTGTTTAGCCACAAAATCCAAGCTTACACAAAGAAAACCCTAGCTTTCTTTTACTTGCTTAATACTTGTAAATGGTGATTCAATGGATGGAAACACCTTAGAATGTCTTATAATGGATGTGTATAGGTGTGTATGGGTTGTATAAAAATTGATATGGGTTTGGTTTGGTCTTTGATTCTTGCCGTGGCCTAGTAGAGAGAAAAGGGAGTATATGTTTGATTTTTATAAAGTGTTAAAGCATGAATGTGCTAACTCTCTTAAGTATACATACATGTATGATGCAAGACATGGTCAAAGAGACAAAGCATGGTTCAAGGGATGGTCTCTTAGGTCTTAGGGATGGTCTTATGAGTCAAAAGACAAGGTATGGTGGTTTTAAATGGAGTATGGTGTCCTTTTGACCAAAGTGAAGAGTTTTCCTTGAATTTCTTGTATAACTTTGCATCTATAACAAGAATTTCGGCATAAATGAGATATATATGATATATTTGAGTAAATTTTATGTATTGGGTATAAAAGTGGGTATTTGTTGAAGCGTAGAAAAGTTTTTGTGGTTCCGGGAGTGCCTAAACGCAATTTATCGCGAAACGTATACACTTTACGTATCCGATAAAAATAAAATGAACAAGTTAATAATTATTCTCAAAATAATTATATAACCCTTGCTTGATGTAAACATTTAATTGTTTGATGCCCGTTTACATTGAACGCTAATTTTTAGCTTACGCGATTTAAACTTAATTCATGAAATCACAAGCAAACGCGTACAACGCTAAAAATAAATAGTAGATTTATTGACGTCGCCAATGTCTTGAAAACACAGGGTGTTATATTTATAGTACCACTCTTGCATCATTGCACGATATGTCTCTGCTAACTTTAACACCGGTAGCTTCCTATACACTACAGTACACGCATTAACAGACTCCACACTATATGTCTTGTTATATCAACCACATGATATCTCAGTAGGCTAAACCATAATGGGCTATACTAAAGATTTTGTTGGGATATTGTTTAAGAAATTACAATATGCATAACATGGGGAAGACAATAGGTGAAATTTCGATGCTATGTCTTATAGAGTAGAGAAGCGGTATAACCTAAGAAAGGGCTGATACACCATAAGTAATGATAGAAAAAAAGTGGTAAAATCCAGAAGGCCAATATAAAATCACGGTAAAGCAAACTGCAAGAATAAGGGAAATGCAAGGGAAAGGATAAGAAGGTTTAATAATCCCCAAGCCCAACAACCCTAAGTCCTACTGCTAAGTGAGCGACCAGACTAAGGATGATGCCTGCCACCACTGTAAGTGATGTAGGACATATGGAAAAATGAATTGTCCATTGTATCTTTACTCAAGTAGCAAAGAGAGATGAAGCAAGATGGCTCAGGCCAGTTCCTATCGGGTATCTTCACAATAGAATTATTTTCTTTTCCAATAAAAAACTCCTTGGTTATGACACTGGTTGTGTACTACATAGTATTACAAAACACGGGATTTAGTATAGAAAGGAGTCTAAAACAAGGGAGCTCTTTACTTGTACTTGGGCAATGGTGTTCGTGCACAAGTAGTAAGACAATTGAAGTTCTGACTTAGTTTTTAACCTAATGGCCTTGTGATTGTTTAGACAATTGTCATTTATGCACCTACTATAACTAGGAGTGTAGTTACAGTTACTCTTTGGTTGACAATGGATTTTGCTCAATGTTTTAAACGTATTGTGGAATTTTCAGTTTCAAAGAATTGTGTTCTTTATTTTAATGTTTTCCTCGTAATGGTATTTATGAAATTGATATGCATGATCATTGTACAATGTTAACTTCAATTTAAATGTATAGCATAAAAGAGTCAAGGCAAAACTTTGGACACCAGTTATCTATGGCACTGTCCGTCTAGCTCATATAAACAAGAAACGTATTAAACAGCTGCAACAAGACGGGCTGTTAAAGTCAACGGATGATGAATCTTTTGATAAATGCGAATCTTGTTTATCTGGCAAGATAACAAAGAAACCTTTCCCTCATAGTAATGAAAGGGCAAAAGATCTTCTTGGAATAATACATACTGATGTATGTGGTCGACTTAGACATGTGTCAAGCCAATGTTCTATCTACTTCAGTACATTCACAGATGATTATGAGTCGTTATTGTTATTTTTTATCTTCTTAAACATAAACATGAGGTCTTTGAAACATTCTAAGTGTTTAAAAATAAGTGTTGAAAATCAACTCGGGAAGACGGGCCCCCCCCTCACACGGGGGGGGGGGGGGGGGGGTAAAAAAGAAAAAAAACACCATAAGCAATACGATCAGATCGGGGTGGCGAATACATATGCAAAGAGTTAAAGATTATCTCAAGCTAATGAATTTGTTCAACATCCTTACTCCTCCCATAACACAACCACAACAATAATGGAGTTCTAGAGGAGAAACCGTACTTTACAAGATATTGGTACGAACATGATGAATCTTACAACTTTGCCATTATCCTTTTGGGATTATTCTCTAGAGTCTGCTACATGCATACTCAATATGGTTCCAACTAAGAAGGGACGATACACCATATGCTCTAGGTCTGTGGATGTGAAGTGCTCTGTGAAAGAGATACGCCTGACAAACTCGAACAAATATCTGTTAAGTGTATCTTCATAGGATACTCCAAAGGAAACGATTGGGTTACTATTTCTACATCCCACCTGAAAACAAAATGTTGTTTGCAATGTAATGCTGAATTCTTTGAGAAACAACTCATAGAGTCAAGAAATCAGTGGGATGGCGGTAGAACTTGAAGAAATCATAGAAGAAGAAGATACAACATCCTTCTGAAATCACTAGCAACATTCCTCAAGAGGAAGAGGGTATTTGAACCACCACAAAGGACGTGATTCCGATTCGTGAGAGTCCAAAATGGACAACATCGTTGCTCCAAACCGCTTATGTCTATAAGGTAGAGGTGGAGGATCATAGTCAATGGGAATCTTAATGAACCCCCATCTTTAAAGCCGCAATGTGTTAGATCAGAATCTAATAAGTGTATTGAGTCTTAAAATGCGGAAATACAATCCATGATGGACAATATGGAAAATGGGTCCTGGTCGATCTTCCACCTGGTTGTAAGACCGTTGGAGCAAGTGTCTTTGTTACGAAAAAGACTGACATGTATGGTATAGTACACATCTATAGAAGCTCTCTTTTAGCAAAGGATACACTCAACTCTAACTGTGTAATTAATAAGAAAATGATCACACCATGTCGCTGACATTAGAGCTATTAGAATTCTCATATCTATAGCAGCATACTATGATTATGAGATATGGCAAATGGATGTTAAAACAGCCTTCTTAAATGGTTACCTTGATGAAGACATCTATATGGTGCAACCTGAAGTTTTTGTTGATCTTTCTAACCATCCTAGAAAATTATGCAAGCGTCAAAGAACCATTTATGGCTTGAAAAAAAAAAAAAAAGCAAGCAACAAGAACTGGAAAAAAAGAATTTGATGATGAAATCAAAAGTTTGGATTTACTTAAAATCTTGAAATGATCCCTGTTATATCAAAATGCTAGTGAGGGAGTAATGTTATACATTCCTATCTTGTATGTTGATGACATAATCCATCATGGAAATCACATCCAAGTTTTAACAAAGTTAAAGGATAATTTTGAGAAAGTGTTCCGCCATAAAGATTTGGGAGAAGCAGCATATATTCTTGGAATCGAAACCGGTTACCAACATATAAATATATAACACTAGACTATAGACCCGCGGGTGGAAAAAAAATATTTTAAGTTAGTTAATGTGTATACTGAAAAAGAATGCCATTTAAACATTTTGTATTTTAAGTTAGTTAATGTGTACACTAAAAAATTATTTTTAAGTTAGTTAATGTGTATTTGTACATACTTACACGTTTCCTTCCTGAATGACAATAATGTATTATACTAACCAAATACAAACATGTTTAAATGGCATTCTTTTTCAACACATTAACTAACTTAAAATCCTTTATGGGTTGCAAAATACTCCTAGCAGAACACAACCATATTTCACTTACTAAGATGTACAAACAAAGTACAACTACTAAAACGGAACAAATGAAAAACAATATTGGTATTTTATGCAACTAAACCAATAAATGAATTACATGATCTGACCAGGTTCATCCATAATGCATACATCGCATTTTTTTTGTCAAAAAGAAGTGGGCAACAACTGTGGCTTCATCTAGTCTTGTCTTCGGTGCTTTGCATGTCGGCCCCTATAAAGAGTTAAATAGCGGTTTAATATGTATAAATTACCTGAGATTTTAAATTCTAAGAAAAATATCAACGACGGAGTTTGTGTAAGTTTGCAAAATGGATGCACCTCTCATCAAAAATTCCTTAACAACATGGACAATGGTAGATGTTTATTCCTGACATTCCTAATCGAAGTGTATATTCCTTAGTAGTAAGAATTTGAAAAGAAAATAGCAAAACTACCTTGATAAGTACGCTAACCAACTATAAATGGAGATGGAAAGGAAATTAAAAAGCTAAAACTCCAGTTTTGCTTGTATCTTTTGACCAAATGTTTGATACAACAGGATCTTGAATGAATTTACAGCCACCATTATATCAAGGAGCTTGCATAGCAGAGGTGGCAATATCGGCCCATTTACTAATCAACATGCCAATTTGTGTTGTCTTCCCTTTGTTGGGTCAAAATGGTAAAATAAAGAATGCCTCAAAAATAGAATTGTCACCAACTGCTCAAAAAAATAGTAATGTGGTTAAGAAGGAATGAATCAATCAAAACACATTAAACCCGCATCAAGATTAACATCATATTTATTTCATACGATCTTTTTATCACGCATACAACTTGCGGGCATACAAAACGTCATGGATAAGATTTCTCATAAAACAACCCGTTTATATTAGTAGTTTTCAACTTTCCAATCACTAATGATGGAGACAACTATATAAAAAGCATGGATAACATTATAAAGAACTTTCACATCAACTAATCCCTTTATACCCCCTTTGGGCATTAAAAAAAATTACAAATCCAACACGTCAGATTTGAAACCTTCATTATAAAGAAACGGGCTGTGCGGGTTATAAGTGACATTATGTGTTAATCCAATGTATTTAACCTCGATCATCTATTAATTCAAACAATTTTTTTTCATAAGACAGTTTGGCATGGCAACCAGACTCGCCCTCTTTTGACTGGTGTAAAAAAATACCCATTTTCACCCATTTTCGACCCACCCACCTTTCCACCTCTTTTAAAGGTAGTGGACAGTAAAATCATACCTCGTCATCGAAGGTAATGGCATCTGCGTGCTCGGTGTATCTTTATCTCTTGGACAAGTTGTGAAGATAGTCATTTCATCCCATTTACTTAAAGGGGTCGCTTTAGGTTGTGTTTCATCTCAAATGGTTAATTGAAAAGTAAAAAATGGACAAAAAGTGTCGTGAGGGTCAACCCTGTTGGTTTATGACCATATATGATTAATATATGTCCGGAAATATTCCTGAGCCTAAGGGGACGCACACGTTTATATGTTAAATGACGAGTAAATATATTAATGTAATATATTAAATGTATAACAAACGATCGTTAAAAGTTAACGAGTATTAAATAATTAGTTAAACGTTTAATGGTTAAACGTGAGGGACTAATTATTAATAAACCGAAGTTTAAAGGGTTCGGTTTACTCTTTTTATTCCTAGTCGGCTGGAACATATAATCCCACAAGGATTGGGAGATCAAGTCTATATATATGGGTTTGGTTTTTCATTATAACATAACTTGAGAAAACCTAAATCATATATATCGATCCATCTCTTTTCCTAGTCTCAACCCGGTCCTCCAAAATTGTTTCAGGGTCTTTGGTTTGTTCCACGATCAGGCAACACCAACCGAACACCTTTAGTTTCGGTTTTTGGTGATTCGATCATCATCATTTGGTGAATCTTCGTTCGTACGTTGATAGATTCAAGAGACGAATAACGTCGTTTGTTATAAACTACTAGTACTAGCATACCTCGTCGTTTGCTAAGAACGTATAGTGTGTGGAAGCTTAGAGGATTCATATCTTTGATTCTTCGTGGTTTCACGCGTTGTATTATACACACGCGTATATAGAAGACGGTGTTTACGGTTACCTTTAAACGGTGTATCGTTTCGTGCTAAAAGGTACATGTTTTCTATCTTGTTAATTATTGTGTTCTACACGTGATCATTTATTCCGCTGCGTACTCGTGTTAATTTAATTGTTAATTAGATCATAAAACCCAACAAACCCGACCTTACCCGCTTCCAACTGTATCATAATAAGGCCCATTAAACCTTACCCGTTATGACCCGTTACCCGACCCACCTGTCTCGCCACCTCTAACTACGAACCTGCCATGCGAGTGGAAAATCATGTGATTTATAAAGACACTAATGTAATGACTCTCCATAGAAACAAAGTAAAAACAACTGATACTTGTTCATAGAATTGATCAGTTCGAAGGGGTAAGTTGTATTAGGCAAACCAAGTGAATTGGCATCAAGTAGAATTTAAATTAGTGTGGATAAACAAGTGAAAGTACCTTCAAAGTTGTAGGATGAAAGGGACGCTCTAACATCTGGAGGGCACAATTCTGAATGTTTACATATCTGGCGAAGCAGTAAAATGAAGCTCAAAACAGCTGAATAATTGTGTGTAACACTTCCTTTAACAATATATCCCTCAATAAAGTTCTTGGCTTCACTTTCCATCTCATCATACAACTTACGTTCATCACCAGAAAGCTCCACATTTCATGTATGAAGCTTTTTCTTTAGTTCGCCTCAAATAAATTGTTGCCATTAACACCTAAACATTAGAACTTTTTAGTAAAAAAATATATGGATAAGAATAAAACCGCATGATTTAGAAAACTTAGTTCGAGTGAAGGAGTTCTGAACCAATTACATATACTACTTGTGCTTATGCCATTTGGGTTATGGTTTCTCCCTGTCAGATGGGTAGTTCATAAAAACAGATTAGTTACATACATTTGTAAAATATATCATACTTTAAACATTAAACATAACTTATTTACAATGAATATCAATTTAAAATCATGCTCTAATCAAGAAAAAATAAAATTCATTCAATAAATTATAAATCGGTAGAATGATTTTCTAAAACTGATATAAAAAAAGAAACAAAATACAAATTAAATTAGTCTTTAGAATGTTTTGACAAATAAAAACCCCCAATTCAAAATAATATTAGGGTTTACAATACCAGATTAATATAATAAATTCAATAATAAAGATACCTTATTAAGTTATCATGTCACGACGCTAGTGCTATTGATGATACACGATTGCAGTGAAAAGAATGTTATTCAAAAACGGGATATGAACTTGTGAGAAAATTTTGCTATTGAATCGTGGCTATAGGTAAGCAAGAGGGGTGCAAAAGTGACAGGTGGCAATATGACATCAATATATGACGTCATATATAGGTTCATGCCATTCAAAAAGTTGTTCTTTTATTATATATGAAGATTCAATAATAAAGATACCTTATTAAGTTATCATGTCACGACGCTATTGATGATACACGATTGCAGTGAAAAAAATGTTATCCAAAAAGGGGATATGAACTTGTGAGAAAATTTTGCTATTGAATCGTGGATATAGGTAAGCAAGAGGGGTGCAAAAGTGACAGGTGGCAATATGACATCAATATATGACGTCATATATGGGTTCATGCCATTCAAAAAATTATTCTTTTATTATATATAAAGATATCAATATATTATAAATTGACAAAATTTACATAAAAAGCCATTTAAAAAAAATTCAAACCTGGAACCAAATACTAAGACAACCACCAAAAAAAAAACTGCTAAGAACCACGTGATCAAGTTCAAAGCAAATGTATCGTGAACTCCCCCATCCATGACAAGTATGAAGCTTGGGTGAAACTAAGTGGAGGTCCGAACCAACTGATGTTGAAAGGAAGCCCCCGCCCACATCACCATTCAATATTTCTTGGCCCACTATCGGCCAAACCACCTGGGCACTAAGCCGAATGTGAGTCGGATCGCTTAGCCATGCTTCATAATTGGAAATACCATTTTTCACAAAATATGAGGTGGAACTCTCCCAGCGTGACAACACATATCTTGTGAATTTTGTGTACATATTTTCACGAAATATAGTCTAAATTGGTAAAAAGGAAAAAAGCAAGTCTAATTTTATCATGTGAGACACTTTTGGTTTATTTACGTAATTTTCGCGTATCTTAAAGGTGTTCAGTGGGTCTAAGATGAAAATAGTACTATCACAGTACGATCGCAACAACTTACTAGAAAAAGATATATTATCTTTACTTTTCAATTAGGAAAAGAAACATTTCATTTGTCAATTCTATCTGAGTCTTGAAGACATATAAATATATGTTATAAAGTTATATAACACACCATTTATCTTTATATAACTCAAATGAAAAAGTTAGTTTACTAGAAATTCTAATCACTTCTTGTAACAAACTAACAAAACGAATTTTTAAAATGTCCAGGTTTAAGCAATTTTCTTTATGAAATATGTCAATATAATAATAGTTTAAGATTTGTTTACCTCTCACAAAGTTAGAAAGTGAACAAAATCTGAGAGTGCAATGATTTTTTTTCTATTACCCCAATAAAGATCATTGCATATACTATATATTTATGTTGGACTAGAGTAAATAACGATTAACATATGGACTTTGTTGGCAAATAAAAAAGCTCGAAATGTAGAACATGGAACAAAAAAGATGAAATAAGATAAGAGAGGTAAGGGATGACGGGTGAGAGAATATTTTTTAGTTTTTTTATTAGATTTAGGCATTTAGCTAAAAAGCATAGATTGGGAATGCATTATCAAAACAAGCATACATGTATCCAAACTTTTATAAAGCATCATATTGTTGGAAAAAACTCTATTTCTCGCTGTTAACTTCTTGCTAGTGAGCTTGTTAGTTGTTGTACTGTATAAAGAAACTATATAGGCAGCTAAAATTTATAATAACATGAATAGTATGACGAGGTTTTCCAGTCATGCTTCTAGGGACTTTATTAAGCTAGTTTCACATGTTGAACTATGCAGGGTTTTTGAATGGCAAACTCACGTATCCTACATCTTTTTGTCCTTGACGGGACTTGAACATTGCCTCCAGTTCTTCGTTAATAAGCAGTTAAGCACCCAAAGTACACTTAGAAACAGTTATGCGAAGTGCCCACTGGTTACTAATCAATCCGTGACATACATGGGCTGATGGGCAGCCATATAGCAAGCATTCAAACTAATTGCATACACCAAAGGTAAACTTTTTTCTTAGCCCAAACGGGATAAAATGTTACTGAGGAGCACTGATCATGTGGCCGGTTAGTATATGTATTTTCTATAAAAATTGGCATTTCAGGCAAAGATAACTAATTACCAAAAGCCTCTTATAATATGTGGGGTGAATTTGGGATTTTATGTATATAATCTAAAAGAATAATGATGGTTGATCAAACCATTTTACGCTTAATTGGATGTTCATGACATGGTACAAAACTACACATAAAAGTATACAACTAGCGATAACAACTTAACATATATATTAATGTATGTCTATATACTGTTGAATATGTTACTGTATGTTCATATAGTGTTGGATATATACGACTTTGCAGTTTTGCAATAATATAAAAGTACATTTACACTTGTAGGTGATTGTTGTTATTGGTGGATTGTAGTGTGATGGTTTTTACATTTTCATCCAATACATTATACAATTGACTTTACTTTTCTAGCTGCTGACAATCTTGTAAGACAAGTTAATTAATGCTGACTTTTTAAAGACATGTCTATGCATATATCGTAAACTACTGATGACCTCTGAAACTTTACGACCTACCCAAGATACTATATGTCTGCTTAATATATGTTTGTTTAGTGTGTCTAACAATCAAGAATTAAAACAGACACTCACATACACACCACCATAACCAAACAAAGAAATTTTGGCAATCCCATTGCATACTCCAAGATTATGAAACAGACAACATACTGAATGCTAGTTTATTAGGCAATTCAGATCTTTCATCTTTCTTTATATATAGTACCATTACTGCCATGCAAAGGTCTAGTGACATAACAGAAACCCACAACTTATTTTAATACCTAACCCTAACCCTAAACCCTAGTCTACCCTAACTGTTTTTCATCTTTTAGTACTATATCAAGAATCATAACCAGGATTAGAACAGCTAATCTTGCAACCACACAAGTGTTTTTAATGACTATGATTGTAGTCAAAACTAGGCTAGGGTTTGGAGGTTGTGGTCGATTGTTCGTCTTCTTTGAGATCGTCCGTGGTGGTCGTCGTGACGGGGAAGAGCTGTAATGTCTTGGGTGGTACTCTTGGGTAATATGGAGCTGTACCATGATGATCCATCATCATCATTGTCATAAGTGGACAATCACACGTGAATTTGCAAGTCTGATCTGATGGGAGATCCACTTTCCAATTGGTGATCATTGGTTTACAATTTGTTGTATCTTCAATTCCAGTAACCTATGCACATAAAATATTATTAGGGTAAGCTAAATGGAATTAATATATGCTATAAACGGTCATACATAGGTATTGAACAAAAGAATACATAGCTGTTGAAAGTTGAATAATGCAATTAAAATATAATACGAGTAGTTATAAGTTAATTCCAAGAAAGCAACAACAACAACAACGATACTCAATCCCGCCAAAGCAGGGTAAGAGAGAAGTGAAATGTAAACAGTCATACTCTTACCTTTGGGGAACCCGCCGGTAGGGAGACTTCTTCCGGGTAGACCTCCGGCTAAAAGAAAAGAGAGAGGGAAAGAAAGAAACGATACCCCTTTTATTTATTTATTTTTTTTATTTTTTTTATTTTTTTGAAAGCAAGAAAGAGGCAAGAAAAAAAGGCAAAAAAAGAAAAATGGAGAAAAAAACAAAAGGCAAGCAAAGGACAAAAGCAATGAACAAATGATCAAATAAATAGCATTGATCTTTTTTGTAAAGCAACAATCTTACTTGGATCATTTAACTTAAATCATTTTCAGCTATCTATTTAGATATTTATTTCTTATGCAAAATTTATCATTTCTTCGGTGTCTTCAATAAATATAGAAATCTAAAATAAAGATATAATTATATATGCACAAAGAAAGATAGAAACTCAAAATCAAAACCCAAAGATCCAAATGTTTGCCTCAAAACAATCATCTTCACAAAGCTTCACTTAAGCAGGCTCATCTAACATTAAATGCATACATATATAAACACATATTGTGTGTGTACAAAAGGGTTCTTGAAGATATATCTGAAGCTTAATATAGTGAAAGAACGAGAAGTTATATCTTTAATTTTCAGTGGCAAAAGATTATTCACTTTAATTTAAAACTAGCCAGAAGCTAGAGATGGCAAAACCACAACGAAAATTGTGAAACTAAAAGAAACGAGACCCTTAATTACTAAACTCACGCTCGAAGCTAAACTACGGAAACTACAAAAAACATTCACCGGTCATCCTAAATTTTACTTCCCTTAACCCGGCATATATATGAAAAGACACCACGCAAATTATTGACTGGTTGGTTGACAAAAAGATTAGAAAACAGTTTAAGGGGTGTTTGGGAACTTATTTTGAAAAAAAATATCTGTATTTGATGAATAATGCTGGTAAGTTTTAGACAAGCTATACTCAAATAATCCACATTTAATGGTTATCGTGCAAACACTCGTAACTGTGCGATTATATAAAAATTATGTACGCTAATCGTACATGCATTTACCTGATGATGAAGAGGAATAAATGGTTGATCATGAGAAGGAAGATACAGTCGATGTTGTTGGTACAACGCCATGAGTTTCTTTCGGATCTTTTGTCTGTCGCGAGCTTTGTGATTTTGAAACCAATAAAACACATTTTTGCCTTGTATTTTGCCATAAATCGATAGTCTTGCCGTAATTTGTTGTATCTGAGTAGCTGTTGGTGTTTTCAAGCCACCTCTATACATTCCCTCTAACAACATCACTTGCTCTGGTGTCGGACACCACCTACTCCCACCACCACCACCAGTTGTCGTTGTTGTTGTGGCCTCTTTCACTGGCACTGATGTTATTTCTTTCATTCTTTTTGAGTTATTATGTTTGTGTGTGATATATTAAGTTTGAAAAGAAGTGTGGACTGAGGAGGTATTTATAGAGAGTTGAATAAGTGAAATGATAAGTGAGATGATGATGCCATGATCATTCATGCATGTATGTACTTTTGGACACACAAATAAAATATGATGTAACATGGTTCGTGACAAACGTTGATAATAGATGGCTTGATGCAGCCATGCAACCATTTTCTGTATATGATTTAATTTGACTCCCTACAGCTACCTCTGTATCGGATACATATCATTCTCATTATTGAATTTTGATTACAAATAATTATGATTAATACTAATTTGAGAAAAAAAATGAAACATGCGGTTCTTGTTATTTTCAGTTTCACACCTTAATTTATAATCGGTATTAAAACATCAATACTCGATTAATTAATAACCAGTATTTTTTTTACTTTCTAATTTCCGATTCATTAATTTTTAAATAAATTAACATAAATAAATAAATATTTTTTAAATTAATAAATTTAAATGATCACATAAATATTAACTTCTAAGTTCTCTACTGTATATACATTCTTGATTGTAAAACCTTTTTTGTTTGTATTAAGTAATTCCAAAACATAACATATATGATAATATGAATAACACATGGTAACAAAATATGAAGACAAAGTATCATAGCTTATACTTTGGATATATTTTTAAAATTTTATATATTTTCTCGAACATGTATATAGATATATGCCTTGCATATATCCTCCTATTGTTTATTCTTACTTATCTTTTTACCCTCCCAATAAAAAACACATGAAATGCACTTATTTTCTCTCCTTGTCTCATCTATTATTTGGACAAGGTAAGTATGTCAAAAGTTCAATATAGATCCAATATTTGTCAAAGATCCAATGAACCAATTCTAGCCACTCATTTTTTAATCAAAAATAAAAAAACTCACTTTTCACCTTTTTTTTAAAATTAAATATCACACACACTGTTAATCGTTACGTAAAACAAAACATATCATCGCGACGAGAATTAAATTATCTTTCTATAGAGGGGCGACACTATGTACTTTCGACGAACTTTTTTTATGATTTTATGAAGTCATATACGATTTTATGAAATCATATATGATTTATGAAATCATATATGATTTTATGAAATCATATATGATTCGTCATACGAATCATATATGATTTTCGCAATTCGTGACTGAAACAAAATTGAAAAAAAGTTTGTCGGAATCACAAATCATATATGATTATCATATTTTGATTTATGAAATCATATATGAATTTTAGCATTTCGATGAATGAAACAAAAAAATTGAAAAAAAGGTTAGTTGGAATACAATTCATATATATAATTTATATGATTTCATGAAATCATATATGATTCGTTATACGAATCATATATGATTCGTTATACGAATCATATATGATTCGTTATACGAATCATATATGATTTTCGCAATTCGTGACTGAAAAAAAATATCGAAAAAAAGTTCCTCGAAAGTATATCGTGTCACCCGTCTACTGAAAGATAAAAAAATACTCGTCGTGATGTTGCGTAATATTTAAAATTTATATATTTTCTCGAACATGTATATAGATATATGCCTTGCATATATCCTCCTATTATTTATTCTTACTTATCTTTTTACCCTCACAATAAAAAAACACATGAAATGCACTTATTTTCTCTCCTTGTCTCATCTATTATTTGGACAAGGTAAGTATTGTTCTCCGTAAAAATCAATATTTTGAAAACCGGGTCTTTAATCGACCCAGTCGAGTCACCGGGTTACCAGTTCAACCGGTTGGACCGCCGGGTCAACCCGGTCTTCCAAATTTTTTTTTTTTGCAAAGATTAGAAAAAAGTATGTATATAAATCATGAAATATTTCATATATTTGGAATAAAAACTATTTATTAACAAATATAACATGTAAAAATAAAATGACGTCGCAAATATATACAATAAACATGCTTTATTTTAAAAAAAAACCGAAACCCGGCCAGGTCTCGTGAACCGGGTTGACCCGGGCCACGTGAACCGGGTTGACCCGGGTCACGTGAACCGGGTTGACCCGGGTCACTCCAAACCCGGCGGGTCTAACCGGGTTTCGAAAATATGAAACCCGGATTAATATGACCCGTTTTTTCGACCAGAACGGTTCAACCGGTTGACCCGGCCGGGTCGAACCGGGTTTCAAAACACTGGTAAAAACTGTTTGGTTTTGGTTTTGTATTGTTGTCATTTTACAAGGACTAGATATGAAGAAAATAGGAAGAATTGGTCCTAAATGAAAATAAAGACCGAGTCGCGTATTTCGGGTTGAAAGGAGTATCAAAGCTTCATTATAACATTAGGGTTATACTTAGATCTGTTTTATTTTTATGTATTCTTTGAATTTCTCTCTTATTTGTGATACAAAGTTTTATAACTTTGTGTGTAGTTTTTGGGTTTTCTTTCTATTTGTAATGATTTTAATCTCAAAACCACAAATTGATTTTTCAATCATCTGATAAAAGAATAAACGGGAGGTTGCTTGTATGAATATTTAGTGTTAAAACTTGTTTGTTTTGATAATTTTCACATGATTTTGAAAATTTAAGGTTTCGAAAAATTGGGGTTTTCTATTTTTCGACTAGATCATGATTCTACAAGTTAAGAATCATGTTAATCTTTTGTTAGATTTGTTATAATCGAAAGAATTAGCCGACAATTTTTGTTTTCAAATATTAGAGTTTTCCAAATTTTGGTGGTATTGTATTATTGGCTAAGATTAATTGTCAAGGAGTTTTGATCTTGTTTATTTGTGTTCATATCTGGTTTATTGAGGAATTTTTTGTTATCAATTAAAAAATAAAATAAGGGTTTTCTGTATAAAACTCTAGTTACAAGATATAATTGGTTTATTTGCTAATTATTTTATATTATTCATATTTCAAGAGTTAATTTTCTTTTGGAACAAATTATTGATAAAAGCCCTAATTTGTTAAAATTAGGGTTTGTTTGAAATCTTAGTTCTAATCATTGTCTTTGTATTAATGCAGAAGAAAAAGGTTATAGCTTATGCATCCCGTCGACTGAAAGTTCATGAAAAGAATTATACCACACATGATTTAGAGTTAGGGGCCGTAATGTTCCCACTCAAAATATGGACGCACTACTTATATGGCATGAGGTGTACTATGTTTACTGATCATAAGAGTCTACAGCATATACTTGACCAAAATGAGCTAAACATGAGGCAACGTTGATGGATTGAGCTACTCAGTGATTACGATTGTGGTATCCGTTATCATCCTGGGAAGTGAGACGTTGTACATGTTTCTTTAAGCCGAAATGAATGGATGAAACCGCTACGAGTTCGAGCCTTAGTCATGACTATAAACTCAGACCTTCCATCACAGATTCTAGATGCCCAAGTCAAATTCATCAAGGAAGAAAATATTAAGGATGAAAATCTATGGACAAGGAGTTCGAAACTCGTCCAGATGGAACTCGTTGTTTCATGAACAGGAGTTGGTTACCACATTTTGGTGGACTAAGGGATTTAATAATGCACGCGTCGCATAAATCCAAATATTTCATCCATCCTAGATCTAAAAAGATGTACCATGACCTCAAGAAACTATATTGGTGGCATAACATGAAGGCAGATATTGTCACATATGTTAGCAAGTGTTTAACATGCTCGAAGGTGAAAGATTAGTATCAAAAACCATTCGGTTTACTGGTACAACCTGAGATACCCCAATGGAATAGGAACGAATAACAATAGACTTCATTACAAAGCTACCAAAGACGTCAAGCGATTATGATACCATTTGGGTGATAGTTGACCATCATACCAAGTCCACACATTTCGAACCAACCAAAGAGACCGATAAAATGGAGAGACTGATGAGGTTATACTTGAAGAAAGTGGTCTCAAGGTATAGAGTTCCAATTTTGATTATCTCATACCGAGATAGCCGATTCGCATCTAGGTTTTGGCAGTCGCTCCAGAGAGCTTTGGAAACTTGTCTAGACATGGGCACTGAATATCATCCACAGACCGATGGGAAAAAACCATCCAAACGTTAGAAGACATGTTACGCGCCTGCGTGATTGACTTCGGTAACGGTTGGGATAACCATTTACCCTTGGTTGAATTCTCCTACAATAACAGTTACCACTCCAGCATTAAGGCTGCATCATTTGAGGTACTTTACGGGCAAAAGTGTCAACTTGTCTGCTGGACCGAGGTTGGTTATAGCCAACTCACTTGTCTTGAGATCATTCAAGAAACCACCGAGAAAATCGTCCATATAGGAAGCAGAATATAAGTCGCTCGTGGCCGATAAAAGAGTTATGCTTATGTGAGGTGTAAACCACTATAATTTCAAGTAGGAGATAAATTCATGTTAAAAGTATCGCCATGGAAGGGCGTGATTCATTTTGTAAAATGAGAAAAACTGAACCCGAGGTATATCAGACCATTTAAGGTTTTAGCTAAAGTTGGTCCTGTAGCTTACCGACTTGAACTCCCACAAGAACTAAGCGGTGTTCACAGCACATTTCACGTCTCTAACATCAAGAAATGCTGATTGGATGAATCACTCTTCATTTCATTAGAAGAGATCCAAGTGGATGATAAACTACATTTCATTGAGAAACCGATGAAAATTATGCACCGGGAAATCAAACAATTGAAAAGAAGCCGTATTTCGATCATCAAGGTTTGATAGAATTCTAAAAGAGGCCATGAATTCACTTGGAACATGAAGATCACTTTCGTAGAAAATACCCTCACATTTCCCAGAAACCTCACCACGAATACCACCAACTGAATTTCGGGACGAAATTCATTTAACGGGAGAAGACTATGACAACCCATATTTTCAGGTTTACTTTTATTTAATAACTTGAACATTTTACTTTGAACACGTGCGTACTTGATTTAACATTATAACCAATTAGGTTATCCCCGCGTATAAAATTGAAAACAAATTTGAACATATCCTGACTCTAGACTAAGTTTAGCCTACATGTATTTAGTGCATCATCATCCTCATAAGCATATTTTACAAGTCATATGCATACATTTAATGTAAGTCCTATAACCTTGCATTCTATTGGCATGCAAAAGCATCACTACCCAATAACCCTCACCACCAACTCCCCCTAAAACCCCCTTAAATAATATGCACTATCTTACCTTTTTAAATTTAAGTTTTTCCCACCCTTTAAACCTTAGAAAAACCAACCCTCTATATGTGATATTACCACCAACATGTTTCTAGCATGGAATGTCACAAACACCCCAAATATGTAACCATTTTGCTAAGTAACTGAACATTCCCCTTCTTGTCCGACCAACGACCATATTACAGACATACAAAAGATAGTCACAAGAACCACTAGCTCAAATTAGTTTAGCATAACCTTGTGAGCTCATAAAGTCCATTCAACCTTACTCAAATTAGCCCTATATTAACTTAAATATGGTGCTAGTTTTATCACACTCAAAAGCTCACAAAATCCTTCTCTCCTTCTCTCATTTCACGGCAACAACAACAACAATATAACAAGGAATTTCAAGATTTGTTAAGAGTTTGCAAGATAAAGTTTGGCTTAAATCAAAGCTAGACATGATTTTGTAAGTGGTTAACTAAACTAGTTTTCATTAGTGTTTTTTGGGTAATTAGTGCACCTTTTCTCAAATCATCATCACATCATTGTAAGCGTCTCATTTACATGTTTTTCATTTCTTATAAACATTTCATGTTGGTTTTCATATCAACACTATATACTTGTTTTGTAAAAACATGAAATAAACTTGTATGTTAAAAACCCTTAATTCTGATACAGTTTTTTAAAAAATACTTATACTCATTCTTGTGCTCAACATATTATACAAGTCTTAGGAAGAATCATTATCAATTTCCAAATTTAGTAAATGTTTATTAGTAATGTGTAAACAGTTTTGTGGCAATACAAACTATATCATAATTACACACTGAATAAAGCGTATTTTTTGATCCCCTAAGCTTAGAATAGGGAAGACTGTGGTAGTTTGAACTTTTGTAGTCTAATACCCTAGAACGTAAACTCGAGCGAACTTTAATCATCAAAAAAGGTTAATTATTGAAAGAGTTATGACTAAAACAAGTTGGGTAAAACTTTCTGGGAATTTCCAGCTTTGACATCCGTGTATGTTTAGCACTTTTGGATCCTTAAAACTTTGAGTCAGAATGTAAGACTTATATTTTTAGAAAGACAACTCAAAAACCTTAAATGCTAAGCTTTATAATGGATCATGAGATTTCATTAGAAAATTCATGAGCAAACGACGGCCCCTAATGAAGTCGGTGTAAAACTGTTTACAGAAAACATTTATGATTTTCTATGGTAAAAAATACTTGTATGAAACTTGTTTTTATTCACATTTGAAACTTGTGATCCTTCGACAACAGTACATAAAGTTGACAAAAAGTATAAAACTCATATGGCATAAAGTTCACCTCATATTACTAAACCTAACACGCATAATTAAAAAATTAAGGTTCGGCTAGTTATACGTTGAACTCTTTTAAACAGTACTACTAACATGAAATCACCTATTTTCTTGAGGTGAGTTTCATAGCCTTACTTTTTACTTGTTTTGAAAATACTGAGGGGTGAGAATACATTTCTTTGCTTTTAACTTACGGACACCATACTTTCAAATACATTACGGATTAACACTAAAGTTTACGCATACTTGCCGGATGAAGCTACCGCAGCCACTATCATGAACCGTTAAATACTTTGTGTGAGCACGAATGTTATGAATAGATCTATTTTGGATTAAACTTCCCCGTCCGGGTGTTGGTAGCTCTCACTTGACCGAAAACACTGGTCAAACGGACACATTTCATTTGAGGAACTTTAGGTTTAGGGCAATGCACCAACCCAGGTGCAAAACTTGAAACAACTTGAACTTTAACTTAAAGCTTCGGTGTCATGAGTCAGTGAAATATACTACTTTTGTGTGAAATAATACTTGTTATAATAGTCACATAGACTCGAAAATCTTATGGTTCACACTTATACTTAATGTAATATGATGTAATTATAATCTGAGTTACATCTCAATCTTGGTTGGTTGGCAGAAATGTTGGAATTATAATTCAACTTACATTACGTAAATAGTTTACTTTGCTTTGGAATCGGAATTGAACTCCCCCAGTTAAATCCAATATTGTAACTCAGATTACATAGCAATATCATGACATAAGTTTTCAGTACATGTAATGCATATTTTACCATTAAACAATCAGATTTTTCTTTAATTATTATTATTATTAATTTTTTTATATAAACATTAATTTATTAGAAATTCATAGGATTTACAAAAAATTAGAGGGGATCCGAGATACTATCTGAGCCCCCACTCCTTTAGCAATAGCGAAACTAATCCTATTACTACCTCCGTCTCATATTTATTGTCCAGTTTTGACATTTTGAGTCTTTCTTTGTGAACTTTGACCTTAAATATTATTTGTTTGGTGTTATATAAATATTTGAGAAAATATACCAATGAAGAAACACATCTGATTTAAAACTCAATCCATTCATATATTATGTATCAAATATTGAATAGCATAAATAAAAATATTCAAGGTCAAAGTTAACAAAGAAAGACTTAAAAAGTCAAAACTGGACAATAAATATGGGAAAGGAAGGTATATTATTAATTAGTTATCAACTTTAAATTTAGTAAACTCACTCAAAGATTAAAAACATTAGTGGGAAGCCGAGAAATCTATCTGGCCCTCACATCCTTTACTACAGCCGAACCAATTCTAATACCGATATGGACAGCATGCACTGTCCCAATGTCTTGAGTCGGAGTGGAGAATGGATTCGCTTCAGTAAGGTAACTGCATCCTTCTCAAATTCTCCCAAGGAAGAGAATGAAAAGGGGAGAAACCCGTATCCAATAGTCGCGTACTTAGCCTCATACTTGACAAGCTTACGGTGTGCCGCATCAATCGTCGCACGACCAGGCGCGAAATCAGTCATCCCCGTTTGTGTCAAAGGCGAAGACCCAGCCAGATCCATACATACATCAAGCCCTCCAACCCACGAGTAAAGTAACATATCCGCTAGACATAAGGGTTTGTTACATCCCCCCTCCTGCCCGATATCAACTTCCTTACCAGCTAAAATCTCCAACCGATAGCAGATGTCGACAAGGGTATCGCGCACAGTATTATGACGATGTTTAATACTAATAATACTGGTGCACGACACAACATGATCTCTATAAATATCCCCAGCAAAAACCCTTGAATAAGCTGAACAATGCTTCAAAATAGAAAATAATGGGACACCCAACCGATAACATAACACACAACGGTAAGTCTTACCGTTCATAGTCTGTCCCAAACCAGAAATCAGAACGACAAGCATGTCAGAAGTGTGATCCTCCATTTGACATTTCCATAAAGCCATCTGTCGAAGAGATAAATAAAATGAAGATCCTACAGTATTAGTAACATGTGTGAAATTTAGATCTTCCAATTTCTTCATGAGTTTAGGGGCAGCGATCTCACTCGTATTACTCAAAATGCCAGTCTCTATTGACGTATTAAACACATAAAAAGCATCATTAAATGTAGGCCCAGAAGCTACAATACCAGTATGCCGAAGAAGCTTAGTCTGCAAGCCAGCATACTGCAACCATGATGCAAGAAACACATAGTTCAAAACATCACCTGCGGAATAAACACCAAGCCCCCCAAATGCAAAAGGTAAGGTAGCTAGCCTCCATTGCCAATCACCAAACCCTGGTCCAGAAGCAGTGACAATACGCTCTAAAGCAGAAAGAAGAGCCATGTCAAAAGAACGTTGAGCCGACTCAAAGACACGGGGAAGGCATGTACGCATAGCAAAGTAGAGTTTAGAAATACCCGTACAAGCATGAAGAAGCAACCACTCACATTGAGGATCATTAATCCTGGCAACTGCATCCATAAGCTTAATGGTTTTGGCCACTCTCTTCATCACAAGCTCACTACTGAAAACGAAATCCACATTAGCGGGACCACCCAGTAACTTAACACCATGCATGGGCCGAGATATATTAGGCGGAAAAACACCTTCAACGTTAAGATGCAAGCCACAACAAGGACCATCCTCCATAATTAACTCTAGAACCTTCCCCACAACCAAAGTATCACCAACAATAGTGCCATCATCTAGATACCAAGCCTGTAGACAAAGGCTAAAAGAGTCTCTAATCTTACATATCAAGGGATGTAACACTAAGTAAAAAAGCAAAGGGCCAAGGGGATCACCCTGCTGCACCCCTTGGCATGACCATAAGGTGTGTTCCCCATAATATAATCTAGTTGGGTTAGAATAACAAAATTCCACCCAACGCGAGATAGTGGGACAACGAAGACAAACTTCTTGTAACATAACCTCTCGATCAACCAAGTTAAAGGCATTTTTTAAATCTACTAACAACATCAAAAGACCAACCTCGTCTCTACGACCCTCAATCAAACGATTCACGGCATGAAGTATGGCCTCACCTCCTCCCGACACCCCAACCCCGAACTATAGACCATCCAAATAACCATCCAAAGAATGACCAATCATAATAGCACCAACCTTGGAGACAAGACGCCTCCAAACTGTACCCACGACTATAGGACAAATACCACCACCCGGTTTAACCAGCGGTGTGAGAGGAGCACTATCAATATACTAACCCAACATCTTGGGACATTTCCCATCAAGAAAAAGATTCACCACTTGAGTGATAGAGGAGACTAACTCATCAGAGATAGTAATAGGAGCTCCACTTAAGCAATCCATAAGGTGTTGGGCACGCAATCCATCTGTTAGAAATACGAAAAAGTCTTGGTCACTCCTAAAATGTATTTCGTAGCTCGTAGTTAAACATTGTGTAAAAGTAAGCTAATCGGGCCAAGCCCATGTAACCAAAGGCCCATGGCCGACCCCTTGTAAGACTATAAATACCCTCTCCTTTCATGGAGAGGGTGTTGGCTCATTTCACATTCTTCCGTTTATGCATATTTGTTTCTCTCTCTTGAAGTGTCTAACCACTCTTTCTCTCTCTAAGTTTTCTTACTTGTATTATGTGTGTGATTAGATAACTAGTATTCTTCAAGTGGTAGCAGTCCCCATGGGGTGATTTTGAGTGTTTTGTGTGCGTTTTCTTGATAAAAAAGGTGCGTTTTTGGCTTAGTTGCTCAAACCAAAAAGTACAACACTTTTTGGTGTTAAAAATCATCAAGTTAGTGTTTTATGGTAGTAGTAGCTTATTAGTACTTAGTTGTACAAAAGAAATTAAGCAAAAACGTTAAAAAGTGTGATTTTAGGTGATTTGAAAAAGTGGTTTTCTAGATTTTTTGAAGCAGGCGAAACATACTGATGAAGTGTCATTTTATACACCATTTCAGGGTCATTAAACCCCATAAATCATGCAAAAATGCCCAGATTATGTGCTTAATCGTTTGTTTTCAGGTTTTTAGCACTTGGATGGCTTTTAGAGGAAATATAAGTGACTTGGGCTCATTTGGAGAAGAAACAGACAAGATTACGGACCTACACTAAATCTCTTGAAGATTTATGGATATAGTGGCTGGAGACAGCGTTGCAGGCATAAAGCGACGCCATCGTGATCTATATAGTGACGGCGTCAGGAATTTCACAATGGTGTCAGGACGTGGCCGACTTAAAGAGGATCTAGAATCATCTACGTGGCGACGGCGTCAGGATTTCTAAGCGACGTGTCACGTTGATTTCTCTATAAATATAAACCGTTTTTAGGGTTTTAAGTATGTAACTTTGTATAAACCTAGCGAGACGAACCCTAGTCATTCTAGCAGCTTTATATGTCATTTTTAGGGCCTCAAAACCCTGCATAAACGGAAGAATGTGAAATGAGCCAACACCCTCTCCATGAAAGGAGAGGGTATTTATAGTCTTACAAGGGGTCGGCCATGGGCCTTTGGTTACATGGGCTTGGCCGCATATAACCACGCACTACTTTATTTACACAATGTTTAACAACGAGCTACGAATACATTTTATAGGAGTAAAGAACCAACGACGTTTTACGTATTTCTAACATAAGGATAGCTTGCCAACACCTTAATGGATTGCTTAAGTGTAGCTCCTATTACATCTCTCTGATGAAGTAATACTCCTCTATCCACCAAGTGGTGAATCTTATTCTTGTTTGGGAAATTCCCCAGAATGTTGGGTTAAGTATATTGAAAGTGCTTCCCTCACACCGCTGTTTAAACCGGTGTGTGGTATTATGTCCTATATCGTCGGGACAGTTTGAGCGTCTTGTCTCCAAGTTTGGTGCTATTATGATTGGTCATTCTTTGGATGGTTATTTGGATGGTCTATAGTTCGGGGTTGGGGTGTCGGGAGTAGTGACCACATATCCATGGAAAATTCGTTTGAATGTTGAGGTTCAGTAGAGGACAGGATGGGTCCTATTTTGATGTTTTAGTAAGATTAAAAAAATGAGCCTTAACTTGGTTGATCGAGAGTTAGGTTACAAGAATTTGTCTTCGTTGTCCACTATCTCGCGGGGTGGTAATTTTGTTATTCTAACCCAATAGATATATATATATGGGGAACACACCTTATGGTCATGCCAAGGGGTGCAGCAGGGTGATCCCCTTGGCCCTTTGCTTTTTTACTTAGTGTTACATCCCTTGATATGTAAGATTAGAGACTCTTTTAGCCTTTGTCTACATGCTTGGTATCTAGATTGATTGGATGGCACTATTGTTAGATATACTTGTGTTGTTGGGTGGAAGGGTTCAAGAGTTTAATTATGGGATGATGTCCTTGTTGTGGCCTTGCATCTTAACGTTGAATTGTTTTTCCGCTAATATATCTCGGCCCATGCAGTGGGAGTTTAATTACTGGTGGTCCGCTAATGTGATTCGTTTTCAGTAGTGAGCTTTGATGAAGAGAGTGGCCATACCATTAAGCAATATGGATGCAGTTGCCAGGATTAATGATCCTCAATGTGAGTGGTTGCTTCTTCATGCTTGTACGGGTATTTCTAAACTCTACTTTGCTATGCGTACATGCCTTCCCCGTGTCTTTGAGTCGGCTCAACGTTCTTTTGACATGGCTCTTCTTTCTGCTTTAGAGCGTATTGTCACTGCTTCTATATACTCAGGTTTGCGTGATTGGCAAGGAGGCTAGCTACCTTACCTTAACGCATATTCGGGGTCTTGGCGTTTATTCCGCAGGTGATGTATTTGAACTAATTTGTTTTCTTATGCATCATGGTTGCAGTTATGGGCCTGGCTTGCAAGACTAAGCTTCTTCGGATACTTGTATTGAAGGCTTCTGGGCCTACATTAATGATCTTTTTATGTGTTTAATACCGTCAAAGAGACTGCATTTTTGAAGTAATACGTATGAGATCGCTGTCACCTAAACTCATGAAGAAAATGAAGATCTAAATTCACACATGTTACTAATACAGTTAGTATCTTCAATTTATTATCTCTATCGACAGAGGCTTATGGAAATGTCAACTAGGAGGATCAACACATTCTGACATGCCTGTCGTTCTGATTTCTGTTTGGACAGACTATGAACTGTAAGACCTTACCGGTTGTGTGTTATGTTATCGTTGGGTGTCCCCATATTTTCTATTTTGCGAAGCATTGTTCAGCTTATTCAAGGGTTTTTTCTGGGGATATTTATAGAGATCCTTGTGTGTCGTGCACCAGAATAATTAGTATTAAACATCGTCATAATACTGTGCGCGATACCCTTGTCGACATCTGCTATCGGTTGGAGATTTTAGCTGGTAAGGAAGTTGATAACGGCAGGAGAAGGGGATGTAACAACCCTTCTGTCTAATTCGGATATGTTTACTTAACCGTGTGGTTGGAGGGCCGTTGATGATGTAAGATCTGGCTGGTCTTCGGCCTTTGACACAAACGGGGATGACTGAATTCAGCGCCTTGGTCGTGCGACGATTGATGCGGCACACCGTAAGCTTGTCAAGTATGAGGCTAAGTACGCGACTATTGGATACGGGTTTCTCCCCTTTTCATTCTCTTCCTTGGGAGAATTTGAGAAGGATGCAGTTACCTTACTGAAGCGAATCCAGAAGTTCTCCATGACTCAAGACATTGGGACACGTGCAGCTGTCCATATCTTTAATAGAATTGGTTCTGCTGTAGCTAAAGGAGTGAGGGCCCAGATAGTATCTCGGCTTCCCACTAATGTTTTTAAATCTCTTGAGTTTCTAATAAAGTGATAATAATAATAATAATACCTCCGTCCCATATTTATTGTCCAGTTTTGACTTTTTAAGTCTTTCTTTGTTAACTTTGACCTTGAATATTTTTATTTATGCTATTCAATATTTGATACATAATATATGAATGGATTGAGTTTTAAATATATTTTTCATTGGTATAATTTTCATCAAATATTATATAACACAAACAAAAATATTTAAGGTCAAAGTTCACAAAGAAAGACTCAAAATGTCAAAACTGGACAATAAATATGAGACGGAGGTAGTAATAGGATTAGTTTCGCTATTGCTAAAGGAGTGGGGGCTCAGATAGTATCTCGGATCCCCTCTAATTTTTTGTAAATCCTATGAATTTCTAATAAATTAATGTTTATATAAAAAAATTAATAATAATAATAATTAAAGAAAAATCTGATTGTTTAATGGTAAAATATGAATTACAATGTAACTGAAAACTTGTCATTGATATTGCTATGTAATCTGAGTTACAATATTGGATTTAACTGGGGGAGTTCAATTCCGATTCCAAAGCAAAGTAAACTATTTACGTAATGTAAGTTGAATTATAATTCCAACATTTCTGCCAACCAACCAAGATTGGCCAACCAACCAAGATTGAGATGTAACTCAGATTATAATTACATCATATTACATTAAGTATAAGTGTGAACCATAAGATTTTCGAGTCTATGTGACTATTATAACAAATATTATATCACACAAAAGTATTACTATTTCACTGAACTCATGACACCGAAGCCTTAAGTAAAGTTCAAGTTGTTACAAGTTTGCCCTGGTAGGTGCATTGCCCTAAACCTAAAGTTCCTCAAATGAAATGTGTCCGTTTGACCAGTGTTTTCGGTCAAGTGAGAGCTACCAACACCCGGACGGGGAAGTTTAATCCAAAATAGATCTATTCATAACATTCGTGCTCACACAAAGTATTTAACGGTTCATGATAGTGGGGACTTCATGGCAATATGGTAACTTAGTGTTAATCCGTAAATGTTTTAAAGTACTTGTGTCCGTAAGTAAAAGCAAGAAATGTATTCTCACCCCAAGTATTTCAAAACAAGTAAAAAGTAAGGCTATGAAACTCACCTCAATAAAATAGGTGATTCAGTAGTAGTACAAGTTTAAAAGAGTCAAAGTATCCTAGCCGCAACCTAATTTAATAATAAAGCGTTTTAGGTTTATAATATGAAGTGAACTATATGCATATGAGTTTTATAAACTTTTTGTCACCTTTATATACTTGTGTCTAAGGATCATCAAGTTCCAAATGTGATTAAAAATCAAGTTCATCAAGTATTTTTACCTAGAAAATCAAAATAGTTTTCTGTAAACAGTTTTACACCCGACTTCTTAGGGCCGTAACTCATTAATTTTCTAATGAAATCAGTCCATTATAAAGCCTAGATTAAAGGTTTTTGAGTTGTCTTTCTAAAAATATAAGTCTTACATTCTGACTCAAAGTTTTAAGGATCCAAAAGTGCTAAACATACACGGATGTCAAAGCTGGAAATTCCCAGAAAGTTTTACCCAACTTGTTTTAGTCATAACTCTTTCAATAATTAACCTTTTTTGATTGATTCAAGTTGCTGAGTTTACGTCTAGGTATTAGCTACAAAAAGTTCAACTACCACAGTTTCCCATTCTAAGCTTAAGGGGATCAAAAATACGCATTTCATTCAGTGTGTAAATATGAATAGTTTGTATTGCACAAAATGTTTAAAATACTAATAAATTTCCTAAAATAATGAAATTGATAATGAAACTTCCTAAGACATAGTACTAATATGTGGAGCCAAGAATGAGTCATAAGTATTCTTTAAACTGTCAGAATTAAGGTTTTTAACATACAAGTTTATTTCAAGTTTTTACACAACAAGTATATATTGGTGATATAAAAACCAACATGAAATGTTTATAAGAAATGAAAAACATGTAAATGAGACGCTTACAATGATGTGATGATGATTTGAGAGAAAAGAGTGCACTAATTACCCAAAAACACTAATGAAAACCCTAGTTTAACACTTCCAAAATCCTAGCTTTGATTAACCAAACTTTAATCTTGCAAAACTCTTAACAAATCTTGAAATTCCTTGTTATATTGTTGTTGTTGTTGCCGTGAAATGAGAGAAGGAGAGAAGGATTTTGTGAGCTTTTGAGTGTGATAAAACTAGCACCATATTTAAGTTAATATAGGGCTAATTTGAGTAAGGTTGAATGGACTTTATGAGCTCACAAGGTTATGCTAAACTAATTTGAGCTAGTGGTTCTTGTGACTATCTTTTGAGACATGTAAATGGTATGGGACAAGAAGGGGAAAGTTACTTAGCAAAATGGTTACATATTTGGGGTGTTTGTGACATTCCATGCTAGAAACATGTTGGTGGTAATATCACATATAGAGGGTTGGTTTTTCTAAGGTTTAAAGGGTGGGAAAAACTCAAATTTAAAAAGGTAAGATAGTGCATATTATTAGTAGAGAGGTGGTGAGGGTATTGGGTAAGTTGTGCATGCATGCATATAATGCAAGTTTAAATGACTTACATTAAATGTATGCATATGACTTGTAAAATATGCTTATGAGGATGATGATGCACTAAATACATGTAGGCTAAACTTAGTCTAGAGTCAGGATATGTTCAAATTTGTTTTTCATTATACGCGGGATAACCTAATTGGTTATATGTTAAATCAAGTACGCACGTGTTCAAAGTAAAATGTTCAAGTTATTAAATAAAAGTAAACCTGAAAATATGGGTTGTCATAGTCTTCTCTCGTTAAATGAATTTCGTCCTGAAATTCAGTTGGTGGTATCCGTGGTTAGGTTTCTTGGAAATGTGAGGGTATTTTCTACGAAAGTGATCTTCATGTTCCAAGTGAATTCATGGCCTCTCCTAGAATTCTATCAAACCTTGATGATCAAAATACGGCTTCTTTTCAATTGTTTGATTTCCCGGTGCATAATTTTCACCGGTTTCTCGATGAAATGTAGTTTATCATCCACTTGGATCTCTTCTAATGAAATGAAGAGTGATTCATACGATCAGCATTTCTTGAGGTTAGAGACGTGAAATGTGCTGTGAACACTGCTTAGTTCTTGTGGGAGTTCAAGTCGGTAAGCTACAGGACCAACTTTAGCTAAAACCTTAAATGGTCTGATATACCTCGGGTTCAGTTTTTCTTATTTTACAAAATGAATCACGCCCTTCCATGGCGAGACTTTTAACATGAATTTATCTCCTACTTGAAATTCTAGAGGTTTACACCTCACATAAGCATAACTCTTTTATCGGCCACGAGCGGCTTATATTCTGCTTCCTATATGGACGATTTTCTCAGTGGTTTCTTGAATGATCTCAAGACAAGTAAGTTGGCTATAACCAACCTCGGTCCAGCAAACAAGTGATCGACACTTTTGCCCGTAAAGTACCTCAAATGATGCAGCCTTAATGCTGGAGTGGTAACTGTTATTGTAGGAGAATTCAACCAAGGGTAAATGGTTATCCCAACCGTTACCGAAGTCAATCACGCAGGCGCGTAACATGTCTTCTAACGTTTGGATGGTTTTTTCCCATCGGTCTGTGGATGATATTCAGTGCCCATGTCTAGACAAGTTTCCAAAGCTCTCTGGAGCGACTGCCAAAACCTAGATGCGAATCGGCTATCTCGGTATGAGATAATCAAAATTGGAACTCTATACCTTGAGACCACTTTCTTCAAGTATAACCTCATCAGTCTCTCCATTTTATCGGTCTCTTTGGTTGGTTCGAAATGTGTGGACTTGGTATGATGGTCAACTATCACCCAAATGGTA
>BQNB010053279.1:3563-40091 GCA_026074375.1 Tanacetum coccineum | reverse complement strand
TATCTTGATTGTTGTACTTTGACGTAGCACCCCATTGTTACCATTCCGCTGCTACCTGATTTTGGGGGTGTTACAAAAATACTTAGTTGGTTTGGTTCACAACTGACCGAGTGAACCGAATTTAAAAACATAACCTTCCAACCTTCTGAAAAGAGAAGGCTTTACCTGATTTGAGTCTGTTTGGCTGTGGGTGCAAACCCCATGAAACTTCTGTCTATGTAAGCTCTCAACATGAGCTAGGGTTCTCATTCGTTCATTCAAGCCACTTTATTACCTCTCTCAAATCTCTTCTCTTGTGTAATTCTGTTAGTTCAATCTCTTTATTTTAAACAATAGTTTTGTTTGTGTAATACTGAATCAATCTCTTTATTTGATTCGGTCTTTAGTCTTGTGCGATATTAACTATCTTGTTCCTTTATTTCTTAGATAGCCATTATTTTAGCCCCAAAATGTTTACAGAGTACAATTTCACATAACTTATTTTATTTGTAATAAAAATCTAGTTTATATGAATACCATGCTTTTGATATTTATGATAGACAACAAGAACTTAACTAAACTCTTAAGTTTTGATTTTATTTGTAAAGTGAAAGAAAGTGAAGAAAATAAAAATAATTATGTGTTCATATGTTTTTTTTGAAAATGAAAGTGAAAGTACAGTGTGATAAAAGGAGGGTGAAAGTGATGAGTTTTTGTAACAAAACTTTGATCTCACTTATGGGTGAAAAGGAAGTAAATATGATGTTTGTTGATTTAAATTACCACATTATCCCTATAACTTTATTAACTTATTTCTTTACTATGAGGATATTATTGTAAAAATGACAAATTTATTTCTTTCTTTTATCTCTCTCGTACAACTTGAGAACACATGTATACAAATTCACTTGCTTTCTTCCTCTCCCATGTTCTTTACTTTGTTTTCATTTACTTTTTTTTTTCTTTTTCAAAAAAACTTAAGACGAGAAAGAAATTTAAAACTTATAAATTTGATAAACCAACTTTGTCATTTTAGTTACTTGAAATTTGACTAAAGGAATTCACAACTTATGTAATGTTCACAAAATCCACTATTTTTATGTTGGCGGCACATCACCATTAACATAGCTCCAAACCCTCATCAAATAGTCGTAGTGATGAACGTCCACAAAAACACATAAAAACATCATTTTAAATAAACATACCTCGCAAAAATAGGGTGACGTAGGATAGTCTACCACCAAATCACAAGCAAAACGCGATGGTCGGGGGCGTAACAGAAAAACCGTGCGTGGTTCGACGACCATTGCGCCCGGTCTAAATGTACACAATAGTTGAAGAATGAGTAAAACGTGGTGGGTGTAAATGTGAATATAGAAAGACATATCCAACCAACAAGAACAGTCTCGTTATTATTTCCCCCAAATCAAATCCCAGAAGAACCCTAACTCAAAAATGAAACAAAAATCACTTCTGCCAGACATCATCTACTAAATCTTGTTAATGCTTCCAATGGAATCCTTGCTACGATGTAAGTCTGTTGGCAAACAATGGTACTTTTTAAAATCCGACCAACATTTCATCAAAACACATTATACTTTATCTAGTACCAGCATTTAGATTTACACAAGCGCATTGATTAGATATCATATATAAATAGTTTGTTAAATAAAGAGACATTGAGCCTTCACGTCTAAATGTATCATATCCACGAGGAAATTCAAAATAGTTTATAGCAATTGAGTGAAACAATTTATATGTTGTCAAATTATTTATCTATTTTGATTTCGTGTACATTTTAAATTATTGTGTAAACATATGATATTTTGTCTCACGTAAATAGAAAGTAATAGCGGTTAGATCTTTCTAACTCTTCCGTGTATTTGGTAAAGACAAAGTAAATTAGATAATTAATGTTACAAATTTTTTTTCTAGCATATATTATACGATTTTTTTTCTTATTTAGTTAAATAATATAACAATTTTCTTATGTTTGTTTGTTTACGCACATTTGTTTCCTCGAGTAAAAACACGACCTATAAATAGGCACCAACGAGTGTTTTTATTCGTGCTTTGCGACAGTTCAACCTCATCAACTGTGCTCATTTGATTGTGAAGCGGGTCAAAGTCGGGTCAATACTACAAATTTCATACTCGAACCCGACCCAATTTGAATTCGGGTTACTCGGTTTGGATCAATTCAGGTCAGGTGAATCCGAATATGGTAAATTGCAGTATAAAAATTTCTTTTTTGTACTTTTTTAAATAAAATTTCTATAAAACTTATATTAAAAAAAATTGAAAAAGATTCTTATTAGTATTCAGGTTACTCTGATTGACCCGAATAACCCAAATAAATTTTTTGATCCGAATAACCTGACCAAATAAGATTAATTAGGTTCGGTTCGAATCGTTTTTTACACCCCTACCTATAAGGGAGGGCCCACAAAATGATCAACCTATTAAGCTTCTTAACCTAATAGTACATGAATTCAGCCCAAATGATAATCAAAGAATTCTACACATTCCAACGTCATACACAACGCAAGCTTACAAGCCGAGTATATTAATACTAACAACTCTATTTGAGTAGCTTGAGCTCAAGCCTCTTTGAATCAAGTCAATTTCAAGTATTTTGTCAATCAAATCTCCCACAGTTCACTGCGAGGTATTTCATATCCTTTACATCCCTACTTAAACTACAAACTTATCCCCTATGTTACACCATTAAATTACAATTATTTTTATATTATAGTCTAAAATTTCACTCATGGTGTGTTCAGGGGGCAAGGGCGGAGCCAGAAATTGTTCTTCGAGGAGGCACATTTCAAGAATTTTTATAAGGGCAATGATATATACACGGAACCATTTACTTGGTACACAGAATTCTAATGTGCAGTTACCAACATACCCCTAACATTATCTAATCCACTTTTCAATCCTTACCTGTCACACCCCCAAACGGGGCCTGGACGGAAAACACGTGTCCGGGGGCTTGACGTCATAATACACATCACACAAGATACAAAGAACGACCTCTAAGGGTACGTTTGAAAATCCAACATCGTTGTATTAATTAAAATAGATAAAGTTATACATAGGCCCAAAATAAAATGCGGAAGCGAATAAAAGGTTTTAAAGTTTGTCAACGATGTTTAAACAGTAGATAATAAATTTGAAAATAGGTCCAATGCATGGCAGCCCCAAATTGCAAGCAAGACATCCACAGCTAAGCACCTGAGAAAAACATGCTAAAACGATCAACATAAAGTTGAGTGAATTCATAGGTTTGAATTTAGTATTAAAGTGGACCACAAGTTCACAGTACGCATGTGACAGTTATAACACATACAACTCCACATAAAAAGAATGTATTTACTGTTGCACTAAGCTCATGACACCGAAGCTCAATTTAAAAAGAAGCATTTTATATGCCAAATAGTATTCCACGCCCTAAAGGTATCAGACCAAGATCACCTATTGACATTCCGACATGGTATATATCCGTTTGTTTGGAACCTCTGAAACAAGTAAGCGCTACTTACCCGGATAGGGATAATTACTCCCTATAGATCTATTTACAACATTCACGCTTACTTAACCAGTACGGTCGGTTAAGCAATTGACGGTTCATGATAGTTTGGGCATTAGTGGTCTATTCACTACTTAGGCAACACGTAATCAGGAAAAGGTAATGTAAAGTAACTGTGTTCATAGTTTAAAAGCAAGCAATGTTTCTCACCCCAAAATAGTAAAGTAAAAGTAGTAAAACGTGGGGCTATGAACTCACCTTAGCAAAATGAGCAAATGATAATCACGCAAGTAAAAGATGATATAGAAATCTAGCCGCGACCTAGAATAATAACGCGTCTTAGAAATACGGAAAGTATGCCAAGAATTGCACAATATGTTCATCACCAAACGACATCCATGTGCGTTTTTGCTTTAGTTTGATTAACAAAACATGAAGAAATGAAATCATATAGTTTTTCGTTAAGTTTCGGCGTTTATTTAAAAATTTCCGTTTTTAGTAAGTTTCTATTTTAGGAAAGTTTTTAGTTTCAAAACGTTAATACCGTCCCTTATATTTGTCAAGTTTCCATATTTTCAAAACACACTAACTAACCTTAATCGCTTAACTTCTATGTTCGTTTCGCTAAATTTAACAAACTTACTATTTTTAGTAACTTTAACGCTTTTCTTAAAATATTTTAATGACGTCTTTAAATGATACTAACCAATAGGTATGTGTTACTATATGTTTCGCTAGTGTTTAGAAAGTCTAAAAATGTCTGAAAGTGTCCGATAACTCGTTTTACTATTCACATCAGTACACTATTCATTCGGTTTCGTCGAAAAATGTTTCATGTTTTGTTTGGCCATAACTTGGTCGTCTTAAATCCGTTTTTAGAGTGTGATATACGACAATCTATCTACTCGAAACAAGCTTTCCAAAAACTACCTTCTCGCCTAATCAAAACATTTTTAGGTCGACCAAAACCTCAAAACCAATTTGGACCAGCAAGCACTTTTTGTCTAAAACGCAACCAAAATCCACCCAAACTTCACAATAATGCCTAATTTAGCCTAATCTCCATTCACAACTAATCCACCACAAAACCTCACCTAAAACTAACCTAATCCCATCATTTCTATTGTTGCATCACTCATCAACTCTCATCTCACCAAGAACATCATATTTGACTAGTGAAATAAATGGAACATCATTAATTATGAAAATCTTATTTTAAAATCTTTCAAAAATTGAAACACAACATATGGATGTATGAATCTTGAACATATAAGAAGAACATAAAGAAAACCACAAAGAAAGATTCAAGATACTTACAAGAATAAAGATCAAGAAGAAAATCACTTGGTCTATACCCCAAAATAATTGATCTATACAAACCCAAAACAAATCTTGTAACTCTAACTTGAATATTGAAGAAAACCTTTAAACCAAAGAACCAATATATGCAAACACCTTAGGTAACCTTAGAAATGAACCTAGAATGCTTGGATTATGTAAGAAATCAAAGATATGGAAACCCTATTAAGGGTGTTATTGGCCGTGGGCTTCAAAGGAGGAAAAGGGAGAGAAAAAATTTTGTTGGTGACTTTGGAATGATATGAAACCCTAATTAGTGATATGTGTTGGTATTTATAGGCCAAGGTAAGGTTTAGGGTTTGTATACTAGTGCATATGTGACCAACACACACCAAAGGTGTGTGTGTTGGTTGTTCAGCCAAGACTAGGTCACAAGGACTATCATGGTTCAAAATTTTAGTCTTGGTTCGTTATTTAGGCTCAAGCTTACTAAATCTTGGTCAAATGGTGCACATGTGATCAAACATCACATGCATAAGTCAAATGGTGATATTTGTGGATGAATGGGACATACTCATATGTCATTTTCATCTCCTACATGCACACATGCATGAGTTTTTCAAAATAAGATGCCATTTATTTAATTTCAAAGCTCATGGCTTATTTGGTTTGAGTGTAGGTGTCTAATATATAGTAGGGGAGGGATATGAACGAAATTTTTGGCTTAAAAATATGAGATGGACGATGACTAAAGTTTACACGAAAAGATTTCGAGTTTCTGAGGTTCCGTTAGGTCAAAAACGCGAAATACGCAATTTAAACGTTAAAGCGTATAAATAATTATCGGGAGTGATCATAAACTACGAAACACTTAGAAAAGATAAAATAACTCATATAATATCTAAACTAATAAATATCCGATGCCGAAACGCGTCCGATGACGTTTTTCAGATTTACGCGGGTTTACTTCCCGGTGAACTGCCAGATTCAAACGTAACGTATAAAAGTCAAAAATAATTGCCAGAAAAGTTTAAAATATTGACCTGAAAATCTCGGGGTGTGACATTCTTCCCCTGTTAGAGAAGCTTTGTCCTCAAAGCTTAAGACGTGGACGAAGGGTTAACGAAAAGGTGAGGGTACTTTTTCTTCATTTGGTCTTCGCGCTCCCAAGTAAACTCGAGCCCTCGTCTCGAATTTCAACGGACCTTCACGATTGGAATGCGGCTTTGCTTTAGCCATTTAACTTCTCGGTCCATAATTTCAACCGGTTCTTCAATGAAATTAAGCTTGTCATCAATCTGGATTTCATCCAACGGAATAGCTACGGGTTCGTCTACGAGACACTTCTTTAGATTGGAAACATGAAAAGTACTATGAACTCGGCTTAACTGCTCTAGCAGTTCAAGTTGATAAGCAAGTGTTCCCACTTTAGCAATAATCTTGAAAGGTCCAATATAGCGAGGGTTCAGCTTCCCCCGTTTGCCGAAACGTATCACCCCTTTCCATGGCGACACTTTCAACATGACTTTATCTCCAACCTCAAACTCTAATGGCTTACGCCTCCTATCGGCATAACTCTTCTGCCTATCTCGTGCAGCTTGAATATGCTTTTTGATTTGAATGATTTTCTCAGTTGTTTCATAAACAATTTCCGGACTAGTGCTGAGCGTCTCCAACCTCAGCCCAACAAATAGGCGATTGACATTTTTGGCCGTATAGAGCTTCAAACGGTGCAACTTTGATACTAGTGTGATAACTGTTATTGTAAGAAAACTCCACCAAAGGTAGGTGTCTATCCCAACCTTTCCCAAAATCAATCACACAAGCACGCAACATGTCCTCTAAAGTCTGGATGGTTCTCTCACTTTGACCATCAGTCTGTGGATGGTAAGCCTTACTCATATCCAATTGAGTTCCTAGGGCTTTGTTTAACGATTTCTAGAAATCAGATGTAAATTTACTGTCTCGATCAAAAATAATCGAAACCGGCACTCCATGCCTCGAGACTACTTCCTTCAAGTATTGTCTCATCAACTTCTCCATTGAATCAGTTTCCTTCATTGGCAAGAAATGAGCAGACTTTGTGAGTCGGTCAACAATTACCCAAATTCTATCTTGACCAGTTGATGTTTTTGGTAACTTAGTAACGAAATCCATAGTGATGTTTTCCCACTTCCACACTGGGATCACAGGTTGAACCAACAAACCATATGGTTTTTGGCATTCGGCCTTGACTATGGCATATGTCAAACATTTGCTGACTTAAGTTGCAATCTCTGCTTTCATATTCGGCCACCAATACAGTTTCTTTAAATCCTGATACATCTTGTCCGATCCAGGATGAATTGAATATTTTGACTTATGCGACTCGTGCATAATCAGTTCTCTTAAATTACCTCGACAAGGTATCCAACTTCTCCTATTTAAGCACAACATTCCATCAGTACGTGGCTCTAACTTCTTAATCATACCACACAAATCTTCGGTTCCATAATTCTCCTCCTTTCTCGCCTCAACCTGAGCATCTAAAATCTGTACAAGGAGGTTCAGACCAATCATCATAACCAAAGCTCGAACTCTTAGTGGCTTGATCCGTTCCCATCGGCTCAAGGCATCCGCCACCACGTTCGCTTTTCCTGGATGATAACGAATTTCACAGTCGTAGTCACTCAACAACTTTAACCATCTACGTTGTCTTATGTTTAACTCTTTTTGATCTAGAATATGTTGCAAGCTCTTATGATCAGTGAACACAACGCACTTTATACCGTACAAATAATGTCTCCACATTTTGAGAGCAAACACCACCGCTCCAAGTTCTAAGTCATGTGTAGTGTAATTCTTCTCGTGAATCTTGAGTTGGCGTGATGCGTAGGCTATGACTTTCTCCCTTTGCATCAGGACTGCGCCCAACCCTTTACAAGAAGCATCATAGTAAACCACGAAGTTTTTGCTACCTTTAGGGCAGAGATAAGATCGGTGCACTACGCAACTTTTGCTTCAACAGTTGGAATGCAGCCTCTTCCTTTTCGGTCCAATTAAACTTTACGTTCTTTTAAGTCAACTTCGTCATAGGCTTAGCAATCTTCGAGAAACCTTTGATAAATCGTCGGTAATAGCCATTAAGACCTAGAAATTGACAAATTTTTGTCAGTGTCTTGGGCGATGTCCAATCCTTGATGGACTCAATCTTAGCTGGGTCCATGTGAATGCCTTCACTATCAATCACGTGACCAAGAAATTATACCCTTGACAGCCAGAAACCGCACTTCGAAAACTTGGCGTACAATTCTTGCTTCTTAAGTAACTCCAGAATTAACTTAAGGTGTTCCACATGCTCCTCCTCACTCTTAGAGTAGATCAAGATGTCATTGATAAAAACGATCATGAATTTATCTAAGTATGGTTTGTACACCCGATTCATCAAATCCATGAATACTGCCGGTGCATTAGTCAATCCAAAAGGCATTACTTGGAACTTGTAGTGGCCATAGCGAGTCCTAAACGCCGTCTTTGGAATGTCCTCGTCACGAACTCTGAGTTGATGATAACCAGACCTCAAGTTGATCTTCGAGTAAACACTTGATCCTTGCAACTGATCAAATAAGTAGTCGATTCTCGAAAGTAGATATCGATTCTTCACAATAAGCTTGTTCAGCTCGCGGTAGTCAATACACATCCGAAAAGATCCGTCTTTCTTCTTGACAAACAAGACCGGGGCTCCCCAGGGTGAGGAACTCGGTCTTATAAATCCCTTGTTAGAAAGTTCTTGTAGTTGAGTAGACAATTCTTGCAATTCCGACGGTGCTAATCTATACAGAGCTCGCGCCACCGGTGCATCACTAGGGACCAAATTGATTTAAAATTTGACTTGTCGTGTTGGCGGTAATCCAGGTAAGTCTTCTGGAAAACCCTCCGGAGAGTCCTGTACAGTCGGCACATCCTCAAGTCGCTTCTAAGAACTTGTCCTTGATTTCCTTCTTTGTCACTTGTGCCAGAAAGATTGGGAGACCTTTCTTAATATATTTATGTGTTTTGATGCATGATATGATGTTCAACTTCAACTTCTTTCCTTTGTTACATCTATCGCCTTAGACTATCAAAACTTCATCTCCATAGGGAAAACGCACTATCTTTTCATCACAAACGATCACTGCATGATGGTTTGCTAACCAATCCATACCGATGATGACGTCAAAACTACCGAGTTCTACTGGCATTAGGTCAATATTGAATGGGTGACCTAACAATCCTAACGTACAGCCTCTAAGTACGGTATTAGTTTCAGAAATTCTCCCGTCAGCTAATTCGACAGCATAGCTAACGTCTAAGGTATCGGGGGTTATATCAAGCAAGGTACTAAAAGTAGTCGACACGAAACTTCGACCGGCACCCGAATCAAATAATACAGAAGCATAATGGTTGTTGAGAAGAAACGTACCCTTGACAATATTTGAATCGGGGTTAGCATCTCCTCCACCAAGAACATATGCTTTGCCTCTTGCTTCACCAACTCTATTCTTGTTTCCAACTTTGTTTCCAATCTTTCAACTTTGGGCAATCACTCTTGTAGTGTCCTTGCCTTCCACACTCGAAACAAGTTACAACTCTCTGATTCACTACTTGACCTCTTTGAGTAGAAGTAGTGGAATTTGTAGCCTTATAATCATGGGTCAAATTCCCAACCTTGTTACACTTCCCACATCTCACTGTGCATGGCCCTTCATGGTGAAGCTTACACTTGTTGTAGAGATGCAACAGTCCATTATACGGTTTTCTCTCATTGTTGCCTGCCATATAGGCTCTTGCTACATTCTGACCTCCAGCATTCATTCTTTTGAATGGTGGTTGCCAACCACGGTTGTCTCTCTGATTGACTTCCAACCTTTTTTTGTTTTTAGCATTTTTCACAGCATATCCCTTCAACTTTTGGCCCATTAAGTTATTGGCAATCCGAACAACATCTTGGAGTCTCGTGGGTTCTGCAGCAATCACATTACCCTGGATATTATCCGGGAGACCTCCAATATACCTCTCAACTTGGTCCTCTTCCTCAGGAACCATTTTGGTGCACAACATAGTCAACTCTTGAAATCTCTGGTTTCCATCTTGTCAACCCGACAACTCCTTCCGTTCCCTTGAAGTTGAGTGGCTGACACTTCATGAAGTCCTGGTATGTGCATTCTCTAGTAATAGGTCTATCACCTCTTCCATTCTCATTTGGATTCTCATTTCTACCATTTCCATTTCTACCATTCCCATTATCGCCGTCACTGCCATTTTGGCTTTGATTTTCAGCCTCGAGTGCGTTAGCAGCACGGGCTTCCTCATAAGCAGCTAATGCTTCCTCCACACGTTGGTTAACGATCTCTTCGATTGCTTCAGGGGTCATTCCGGAATGAGTGATAGTCATTGTTCTACATTACAAGACATAACACATGGTAAGATTCGATACGAGACATAGCCATTATAAATGGTAAGTAGGGTTTATATAGAAAAATACAACAGAACATGTTTTGCCAGAACAAGTAAATAACAATCAAGGATGCATACGCGAAAGAATCAAAATAAGCTTTTCATATCATGGATAAAAGCATAATTCGGTTACAACCAATCCCAAAATAGGTACATGATTTACGATTATTTTTACTGCTAACATCTAGACCTAACATTAGTCTAATGTCCTACATAATCTGGGTACTAACGACTAAGGGCGAAATCCCAAACGCCTCTCAACAAATGACTCCAACCTCTTAAGTCTCCTCCGAGTATCATCATGATCCCTACGAACCTGACGAAACTCCTCCTGCGAAAGTGCCATATGCCAACAAAGACTGTCAATCCGCTCTCTCTCGAAACACAACATGGCTCGAACCTTTAGGTTCTCTAGTCTCAAGCTCCTAATCCTTTTAGACAAACCCGCTCTCTCCCTATTAGCTATCAACTGACCAGCCTCCAGCTATCTATGAGCGGTCTCAATCTTAGTAATCCTATCAATACGAACCTCTGACATGTAGTGAACCATCTCATAAATGGTATCCTCAAGATTAGGAATACCTCCTCTAGAAGACTCAGAACTATCACCTATAGCCAATTGATCTACATCGATCTCTCTTGTGTCCATCGCACTAGCCTCTGCCTCAATCTCCTCATCACCCTCCCTAACATCACTAGTAGTAATCTTAACTCCCATACCTACAACATCCTTAGTATGAGCTACAACTCCCTCACTAATACCTACATCTGCAACAACCTCTACATCAGCAGCATCAACCTCCATACGCTCCTCTCCACTATCCTCTGGTGAGTGTAAATCTCTAAACCTCTTGTGAGGTGGTAAAAGATCAGCAGGAGTAGGGGCTATCGACCTTGAAATATGAGTAGATGATAGTACCGAAGCAGTAGGGGACCTGCATCTCTTACGAGATGGTCCAGCAGAAGGTGAAGATGAATCCAATAACCTCTTAGAAGATGAACCTAAGGATGACTCTGAAGTAGTCGGTGGGTAAAGGGTTGATAATGGTGCAGACCTCTAACGTCTAAATGCCTTACTATGTTGTGGAGTCAAAACTGGTGGGTAAACAAACCTAGGTGATGTATCTCTAGTCAATGGTCCTGAATGAGCCTGACCTGATGAATCACATCCTGAAGAATGAATTGACGATGAACCTGATAATGAATCTAAAGACGAACCAGAAGAAGATGAATCTAAAGTAGAGTCTGGTGAGGAATGATGATCCAGTGAATGATAAGATACACGTCTCCATGCAAGTCTACGAGTAGGAATAGGTCCAACTCTCTTCCTCGCAGTCAACAACTTACGCGACCCGTTAGGATGGGTGCGGTAAGGTCGACCGAAAGGGATAGCCTCACCGGGTCGAACAAGAATCACTGACCATTGACGAATCCTGGGTGGGGAAACAACAGGAGTCAGGGGAAACTCAGATAATGGTGCAAGAGTATCATAAGATGACGATCCCGAAGGTGAGGATGGCCTAGATGCGACTCGGTCCCTCCACCTTGAAACCATAGTATCTTGAACAGCAAGAGACTCATGCCTCTTGGGTCTTTGCTTAACAGGCTCGGACTTACTGTCCGCCTCCGAGTCATCAGAATATAAGAAGGGTGAAACCAATGGCAAATCTGGTATAGGAGGTGAAGAATCCTTCGGTGGATCAGAATTAGAAGAAGAAGAATAATCTACTAAATCAAGTGCCCCAGCAGGTGAGAGAACATAAACTACCCCCACCTCCGGTGCAACCATAGGATCAGCCAAAACAATAAGAACCTCTGAGATAACAGGGATAATAGCAGGAATAGCGCCAAAGAGAATCACTCGTAGGGCATGAGAACCCACACTCTCCTCAGACGAATCAGACAAAATAGAAATAATAGGAGCAGCCATGACCTGCACAAGCACAAGTTTATATAAATCTCTTTATATGAAACCATGCAACGTGCAAGCAAAGTCGAGGAATAAGCATGATACAAAAGTATGATATGGCAAAATGATGAATAAAGTAATTATGGCAATATGATATATAATCAGTACTTATATATTTATAGTTATTAAATATATATTGATATATTCTTTATCTATAGATATATATTAAACGCTATTATAATACGATACATATGCAAGCAGGTATACAGTAATGAAATCACATACTAGTTATAATCACAGCCCTAGATATCTCTACTGGTTTCTCTATAAAACCTTTGGCTCTGGATACCAATCTGTCAACCCCAAACGGGGCTGGACGGATAACACGTGTCCGAAGGCGTGACGTCATAATACACATCACACAAGATACAAAGAACGACCTCTAAGGGTACGTTTGAAAATACAACATCATTGTATTTATTAAAATAGATAAAGTTAGACATAGGCCCAAAATAAAATGTGGAAGCGAATAAAAAGTTTTAAAGTTTGCTAACGATGTTTAAACAGTAGATAATAAATCTTGAAAATAGGTCCAATGCATGGCAGCCCTAAATAGCAAGCAAGACATCCACAGCTAAGCACCTGAGAAAAACATGCTAAAACGGTTAACATAAAGTTGAGTGAATTCATAGGTTTGAATTTAGTATTAAAGTGGACCACAAGTTCAAAGTACGCATGTGACAGTTATAACAGATACAACTCCACATAAAAAGAATGTATTTACTATTTCACTAAGCTCATGACACCGAAGCTCAATTTAAAAGGAAGCATTTTATATGCCAAATAGTATTCCACGCCCTAAAGGTATCAGACCAAGATCACCTATTGACATTCCGACATGGTATATATCCGTTTATTTGGGACCTCCGAAACAAGTAAGCGCTACTTACCCGGATAGGGATAATTACGGTAGGTTAAGCAATTGACGGTTCACGATAGTTCGGGCATTAGTGGTCTATTCGCTACTTAGGCAACACGTAATCAGGAAAAGGCAATGTAAAGTAACTGTGTCCATAGTTTAAAAGCAAGCAATGTTTTTCACCCCAAAATAGCAAAATAAAAGTAGTAAAACGTGGGGCTATGAACTCACCTTAGCAAAATGAGCAAATGATAATCACGCAAGTAAAAGATGATATAGAAATCTAGCCGCGACCTAGAATAATAACGCGTCTCCGAAATACGGAAAGTATGCCAAGAATTGCACAATATGTTCATCACCAAACGACATCCATGTGTGTTTTTGCTTTAGTTTGATTAACAAAACATGATGAAATGAAATCATATAGTTTTTCGTTAAGTTTCGGCGTTTATTCAAAAATTTCCATTTTTAGTAAGTTTCTATTTTAGGAAAGTTTTTAGTTTCAAAACGTTAATACCGTCCCCTATATTTGTCAAGTTTCCATATTTTCAAAACGCACTAACTAACCTTAATTGCTTAACTTCTATGTCCGTTTCGCTAAATTTTACCAAACTTACTATTTTTAATAACTTTAACGCTTTTCCTAAAATATGTTAATGACGTCTTTAAATGATACTAACCAATAGGTATGTGTTACTATATGGTTTGCTAGTGTTTAGAAAGTCTAAAAATGCCCAAAAGTGTCTCATAACTCATTTTACTATTTACATCAACAAACTATTCATTCAGTTTCGTCGAAAGACGTTTCATTTGGCCATAACTCTGTCGTCTTAAATCCGTTTTTAGAGTGTGATATATGAAAATCTATCTACTCAAAACAAGCTTATCAAAAACTACCTTCTCGCCTAATGAAAACATTTTTAGGTTGACCAAAACCTCAAAACAAATTCGGATCAGCAAGCACTTTTTGTCTAAAACGCAACCAAAATCCTCCCAAACTTCAGAATAGTGTCTAATCTAGCCTAATCTTCATTCACAACTAATCCACCACAAAACCACACCTAAAATTAACCTAATCCCATCATTTCTATTGTTGCATCACTCATCAACTCTCATCTCACCAAGAACATCATATTTAACTAGTGAAATAAATGGAACATCATTAATTATGAAAATCTTGTTTTAAATTCTTTCAAAAATTGAAACACAACATATAGATGTATGGATCTTGAAAATATAAGAAGAACATAAGGAAAACCACAAAGAAAGATTCAAGATACTTACAAGAATGAAGATCAAGAAGAAAATCACTAGATCTATACCCCAAAATAATAGATCTATACAAACCCAACAACAAATCTTGAAACCCTAACTTGAATCTTGAAGAAACCCTTTAAACCAAAGAACCACTACTTACAAACACCTTAGGTAACCTTAGAAATGAACCTAGAATGCTTGGATTATGCAAGAAATCAAAGATATGGAAACCCTATTAAGGGTGTTGTTGGTCGTGGGCTTCAAAGGAGAAAAAGGGAGAGAAAAATTTTTGTTAGTGACTTTGGAATGATATGAAACCCTAAGTAGTGATATGTGTTGGTATTTATAGGCCAAGGTAAGGTTTAGGGTTTGTATACTAGTACATATGTGACCAACACACACCAAAGGTGTGTGTGTTGGTGGTTCGGCCGAGACTAGGTCACAAGGACCACCATGGTTCAAAATTTTAGTCTTGGTTCGTTATTTAGGCTCAAGCTTAGTAAATCTTGGTCAAATGGTGCAAATGTGATCAAACATCACATGCATAAGTCAAATGGTGATATTTGTGCATGAATGGGACATACTCATATGTCATTTTCATCTTCTACATGCACACATGCATGAGTTTTTCAAAATAAGATGCCATTTATTTAATTTCAAAGCTCATGGCATATTTGGTTTGATTGTAGGCGTCTAATATATAGGAGGGGAGGGATATGAACGAAATTTTTAGCTTAACAATATGAGATGGACGATGACTAAAGTTTACACGAAAAGATTTCGAGTTTTCGAGGTTCCGTTGTGTCAAAAACGCAAAAAACACAATTTAAATGTTAAAGCGTAAAAATAATTATCGGGAGTGATCGTAAGCTACGAAACACTTAGAAAAGATAAAAGAACTCATATAATATCTAAACTAATGAATATCCGATGCCGGAATGCGTCCGATGATGTTTTTCAGATTTACGCGGGTTTACATCCCGGTGAACTGCCAGATTCGAATGTAACGTATGAAAGTCAAAAATAATTGCCAGAAAAGTTTAAAATATTGACCTGAAAATCTCAGGGTATGACATTACCCGATACTGTTTCCTCCTATTTCATCCTACAATACCTTTATTCTTTAATACTAGCAAACTAAACCACAAAAGCACTGATTGAAATTTCATAGTAACTAAATAAGTAATTGGTAAGAGCTAGATTAGCATAATTTATTCATAGTAACAAAGCAGACATGGATAACATATCTAATGCAACTCATTCTTATGTGAATACTCCTATTTTGATTCAAATTTTCATGTTTGCAACAACTTTACTCATAAAACCGGTAAAGTTTTCTCTTTCATCTTATGTAATATCTGGGCCTTCCTAACGCCACCCGAAACCGTTGAACACTCGTCCTTGAAATCCTTAAGAAAGCCCATTTTAGATGTAATACGGTAAACTTTTTCATATTCTAGAAAACCTGAAGTTTCACTTTGGTACCAGACCTCGTTTTTCTGTTATCGTCAAAAAAGGGACACAAGAAAAAAATAGTGGTCGAGGTATATTTATGGGCTCCGAGGTGCACCGATGCCGATGAAAGATTGTTATCGCTACCTTTCCGTGGTCATCCGTTTGAAAACCCCCAGATTAATTAATTCAGTGGTGAACTAAACAGTAGATGACATATACAAGTTGCATAAGTGCTCAAAGGTGTTGGGATTTAACAACTAGGTAACCAGTTTAGCTACGAGTACGCAACGGAATGGATCTAGTTAAGGCATAAAGATTAACACTTAATAAAGTAATTAATTATAACATTAATAGAAAATAATTACTTACCTCTTGATCTTGAACTTGAAACAAGTTAAGCAGTTAAATTACTGCCTCTACGGTTGCTCACACAAACACGTCAACCGAGTACGAGTTGATTGCTAGTCTACCTTCACGAACCAAACACCTTATGTTTACACCAATTACCAAACGCACCTCGTTAGCTTCTTGTAATTAAAAACCAAACGAAAAACCCTAAATCGGTTAGGATTTACCGAAAACCAAAACAAACCCTAATTCGGTTAGGGTTCTAATACCAAAAACTAAATAAACCCTAATATGGGTTTATATCTTTGTCGAGCTAGGAGAGACACCGAAAACGAACACCACATGAAGATCTTGAATCACAAAACAAGAGAAACAAGAAAACTGAAAACCCTTTAGAGGGTTTTGTCGAATTCGGTTAAAGGGGAAAAACCAAAAATCCCTTAAAAGATTTTAAGGGGTTTCTATCAGGGTTTGTGAGGGAGAGGAGAGAACCGAAACTATTTAGGGTTTAGGGATTTGATTTATGAATCAATTGAATGAAGAATGAGGTGATGGGTATGTGTTTATATAGGCACATAACCCTACCCCAATTCTTGTAGAATAAGAAAACTAATTTTCCTTTTCTCCCCTCTTTGCTCTCTAAATCGAACCAAACACCCCTTCTAGAACCCCTAGGGAGTTCGGCCAAACATTGGCTCCCTCTGGGTTCGGTTTTTGTTCCTTTTAGTCCCTTAGGTTTATAATTTAAATATTCGTTATACTTATTAAATAATTAATGGTAAATAACGATCATTTAAATACTATCGTGAAGTAAAACATACTCTATGTGTTTAATACGTGTGCCCCCAATAGGCTTACGTATAACTTGCGGAACCGACTAACATATTCCAACAGCTCCCACTTGGGAGTTGGAGTAGCAGGCTTGCAGATATACTGATAATTGGCAATGTCTAGCAAACACACACAATTACCTTTAGATTAGAAATACTTGAGGTAATAGTTTCAAGAATAGTCTTAGCTTATTGATGGTTAGTTTATTTCTTGTTTTAATCATCATCCTTTTGTTCTAGATACCGTTAAACCATGGATATGGATCCTAACTCATTCCATATAGTTTAACATTATGTTTCTCGTTATAGAAATAATTCAGATTTACCAAATCTAATCAAGAATCATCTTGTATTACCCTTTGGGCATGGCCATGCAATTATCTAATTAATTCTGGAGAGGGCCTATGGTATCTTACTACACATATCAAGTGGAGAAACAAATTCTTTGTTGACTACAAGTGTTGTGGATGCTGCTTCACATCACTTCTAAGAATAGCCTTTATGACTACCTTATTTAGGATAGCGTTTGACTTAGACTCAAAAAGTGATATCCACACATGCAGAACTTGCTTGCATTTCAAGTCTAAGGACGACTTTTAAACCATTTTTTGAGATTCACTCATGGCGAGGATCCAAAAGATAATATTCAAAGGTGGGATATCCAATATGCATCCCTTGTGAATACACATGAGTTTGGCGAGAACAATCCATATATTCAAAGAATATAACCAACACTCACATTTGCCTTATGTAACAATATTCCCATATTGTTAACCGACAATAGACATATTTAGAATGATAAATCATTCAAGGATTAAACATGCAAATATAGGATAACAATTATTATATGTATGAATGACAAATACCACGTATCTTCATTCATCAGAAAGTAAAAATTGTCTTACAATCCCAATTATCCAAATACTAAAAACGGATATGCATGAGACTAATTTGCAAGTTGAAGTCCAATGTTTTCAACATTCTCAACTCTTTCTTTACAAGATAGCTAAATAGTCATCTAAGTAAACTTTCTGAATACCTGTTTCAAATTCACATATTGTGAAAGATTTGAATAATAAGATGAGTGTCTTATTGTTCACGTGCATACTATTGCAAGAGTCATAGTATGGACAAGGTAATAGTACCTTTTATAGGGTATTTGAAGTCAACAACATACCTATCTCAGACAGTCATCTTTACAGTTTCTTAAAATGTAAAGTATTCTCATTCTTTAATGTGTAATGCAACAATGGTCTTAGCTGAGCATATCTAGTTAGTAGATTTATCATAAAGGATAAAATCCTACTTTAACTAGGATTGATTATTCTTCAGCATCGTGTGTACACAAACAACACTATGCCTTATATAATTCATAAACATTTGTTTTACCAGTCATCTAAATCACTCTCAATTAGATACTGTTGCTATTAGTCATCTAAACACTCTCAATTAGATAATGTTCTTGTTAGCTCATCTTGTTCTTGTGCAAAAGTAACAACCAGTCTCATACACAATATAATTTATATATACATGATGAATCCTTAGTTAAAAAACACAAGGTTACCATCCACGTATTAGATTATCTTAAGTGAAATATATCATTTAAGACTTGCTTCAATGATGTATTGCATTGTGTTGGAATTAATTTACGCATATGTTTATTTCATTAAACATTTATACCAAGGTCGTTTGTTTTATTCCCTAAATTCCCAAGTGAAGTCTCATTCCAATCTCAAGGATTAACATTTAGCTTAGATGGAATGATGCCTTTAATATGTTACACAACATATGAATTCTAAAGAAAAACATAGTGCTCCTATTTGATGTCAGGTATACTCAGGAGTTATCTTAATTTAATCAAAAACCATATTGTAATTAAACTTAAGATCTCAGCTCCTAGATGCATGATCTAATCCACACTTGGATTCTTTTATTTTGTATACTCTATAAAGATTATTTTAAACTCATAACCTTTTGATTACACACCGTCCTCGCAAAAGGTAATCATAAAGAAAAGAGTTATAAACTTAATTGTCATATTACAAATATAGACTCATAACCATTTTAATTACACATCGTCCTCATAAGATAATCATTAAGGAAAGAGTTATGATCCTTAATTCGCCATATGTCAGATTCAAGAAAACCTGTATGACAATTAGTTATCTTTATATAATTAATGCGTGTAGAAAAGAAAGATTTAATCATAGTCAATTGCTTGAGTAAGATTAAAAAACTCTTGTCATCAATCAGTGTAGGATTCGATCACCCTACGACCTGGTTACTAAAAAAGGATGCACAAGAATATAACCCTCAATATTATATGTTTATTGAGTAAGGAAAAGAATGAAGTACAAAACCCTCTCCCTTACCTCCTTTTATAGAGATGAGGGGAGAGAACAAACAGGTTGGAAGAATTAATATGTGAAACCCTTCCCCCCTCACCTCCTTTTATAGAGATGAGGGGGAGGATGGGCTTGGGCCGTAGAGAAACCCAATAACCTTAATATGACTATAATTAGAGCTAAATTTACACTAAACCCCCTAACCTATTGACTAAAGTGAATGCTATATTTAAAAATTTCCACCTTAGTATCACTATTAGTCAATACCGATACGCAGCACCTTCGACCTGTGCTGGAACCTCGGACCGGGAACCGCCTTTTACCAAGGCACCAGTAGCAATTCCTGCTACTAAACTTAGCTCATATCCTGACTCTGCCATAAGTCCCTTTAGCCATATTTTCTTCTTCCAAGACCCAGTAAGTGTCATATACGCCGCTTTAGTTGTTCACAAAACCATCATGTACAACATCATAGCTTCTCAGCTTCCTGCACATCCTTGTATCATAAACCCGTACCTTGTGATTGATCTACCCATGGCGTAGTCAAAATCCACAAAAACCTGTACGTCTGTCTGTAATCCACGATCAAACTTATCCAACATACCCACATCTGCAGATGCTATGTCAAGTCTCGTGCAGACCATCTGATACTCCTGGCTTCCAACTGCATATATACATGACCACTTACCATTCTTTTCCACATCACAGTCCCCTGATAGACTACCCTCCAACGACAGTATGGAGTGCCCCTTCAACAAAGTCTGTACCAACTTTTCATTGTGAATCCTGGACTGTGACACCCTTAGAGTATTACCACTCTAATCCCTGATGATCTCCAAACCAAGTATATTTCCCTTTGCTTTAACCAGCAAACCCTTGGTAATCCAGATCTCAGCCTTGCATCCGCAAGAAAAAACCATACCATCTATATAGAGAAATAGATGTATGAACATACCTGGTGTAGACTCCCAGTAATAGCCATCGCTGTCGTCACTGCATTTCTTGCAACCGTTGCTGAGCACATACACATCTGATCGAGCATCCATATCATCTTTCAATCCAGCCTTCCACTTGGAAATTACCTTATAAGCAACTGTATCATTGAAAGTTAATGACTCATGTGCATAAATCTTCTTCACGTTCGTCTCCTGATACCAATTGTGAGAATCCTAGGCCCAGCATCTCACCAAGTCTAACATATAAGCCCAACTAAGGTTCCATTCTAAAACCAATTGGTGATAGAAGGAGTAGTCTACCAAGCTTATATGTTAACTTTGAGATTATAATTTTACCAATGTGGGATTGGGTTTGCACACCCAACAATCCTCCCCTCAAACCCAAAGCACAATGGGCCTCCCCTTAAACTATAGCCACGATCCCACCTTTTATCATACCGCCGACCTTTACCATCGGAACACCCGCCTTTTTACCGAATTCCTTTCGGTACAAGGTTTACCGGGATCCACTAATACCGTCGAACTAGGGTCTAACCAAGGGAACACCATCCACACCACCACTGGGCCCAACCTGGCTCTGATACCACTTGTAAGATTCGATCACCCTACAACCTGGTTACTAGTGTAGAATAAATCTGATCTTGAAGACGAACACACCCCAGTAGATTATGTATGACAGAAAAGAAAAGGATGCACAAGAATATAACCCTCAATATTATATGTTTATTGAGTAAGGAAAAGAATGAAGTACAAAACCCTCCCCCTTACCTCCTTTTATAGAGATGAGGGGGAAGATGGGATTAGGCCGTAGAGAAACCCAATAACCTTAATATGGCTATAATTAGAGCTAAATTTACACTAAACCCCCTAACCTATTGACTAAAGTGAATACTATATCTAACAGTCAGGCATTAACATGTATACAATTTTGTCCTTATGAGCCTTTCTTCAAAAGAAACTCATTTTAACCTCACATTTTACTGTTTGGTGAAAGATCAATCAAGCTCAAAACTTTGATTGCCTTTTAAGGACTGCATCTTGTCATTCATAGTTCTAAGATATTTATCAGATTCAAGATGTGATAATTCATCTTATTAGTTAGCAGGCTTATTATGACCCTCTAACTTATATTCCTCAGCATTGATATTAAAATATCATTCCATTGATGAGGTATCCTCGCGGATTTATGAATGAGAGTTACATTATACTTTGGTTCGACATTTTCATGTTTAACCTTAGTATGACATCAGCAAGTGAATTCAGAAGGTTATGTATTTTGTTCTTGAATATCTTCAAGATCTATAGATGCTCCCACTTACTTTTGTAAGAAGAGATACTTCTCTAAATACTAAGTATTTAAGCAACAATAAATTGTTCTTAATTGGGACAACAAAATACATTTTACAGTTCTCATCTCTAGCTTGTTAATAATATGCTTCATAAGATATTAACAAATTTCAGAACTTTAATCAAGACATAATGGGATTTATCCCAATCCATAAATAGATTATGTCTTGAATACCTTCTAGGTTGAAACTTTATTGAGTGTATCCATGACACACGCAAAATTCTAACCTTGATCGATTTTTAGAGGTAGAGCAATTAAAGTTATCAGAAATCAAACAATATGAATATAGTTTGTTTCAACACATTAGACATACTATAAAAATGTGGTATTCTATGAGTATTAGAATTGTAAGACTATATCAGAATTCCCTTAGATAACTTAATTCTCTTTGGATCAAATACTCACCAGTTGGGTCAAGCCAAATTGAATACAAAGTATTTTAAAACCAAATGCATGCTATAACGTATATATCATTAAATAGTACAATGACTCTATGTTCATGTGTTTCAAGAAAACAAAACATGTCAAGTATACATCATAAGTCTTTTAATAATTCAAGGACCTTATTGTTCATGTGTTAATAAAAAAGACATAACAATTTTACTACTTACTTTATGTTATGAGTCATTGATAAATCAAGGACTTTATAATTATGTCTTAACAAGAATATAATTATTCTAACTAAAGTAATTATGAACGCAAACTCTTGAGTTCAATAGTAATTTTAAGTTAATTTTATATTTCATAATTATGATTATATAATTCAACCATAAGTCTATTGAGTAAAACATGTAGTCAAAATATTGAAGTAGCTTACTATTATATTTTGACATTTAAATGTAATAGGACAACAAACATCTTGTGTGCTTAAGTCCTAGTAAAATGATTAGCTTCCTTACCTTGCGATCGAGAGAAACCAATAATCATATCGTTATATGTTGTTCCTTGCACATACTTAAGATTTCTCCCACTTGTGTACGGGACAACATTATTTAATACAATACGCACGCGCTCAAAAGTATAAATAATAGGACAATGTCATAGATATTAAGAATAGATTTCAAACCATAACGTTTAATAACAAAATGCTGATTATTATTCTATAGATAACTTTTCGGAAAGCAACATCAAAAAGGCAACAGGATATCTATAAAATAAAATTCAATTTTCCTTAATCCATGGTCGTTCATATTTGGAAAGTAATGAATTATTTCAAAGCAAGCTAGAAATAATAAGGGCAACTAACCCAGAAATAAATCTTGTAGCTCCCTCAAAATTGACATCATAACATAAATGTCATTTCAATAGTAAAACGCAAAGCTCCCACTGGATTTGTCAACATTGTAAGTGTTACATTACCAGTAGAAAGCAAATAGCGATTTATTTACTTTCCTACTTTCTTAAAATGCCTACAAGTATCAATGTACTTAGGTATTGAACAAGGTATAATTTTAGCATGCAATTCCTCCTTTATCGTCTGCATGGCCACAAGGGTATTTAGCACTTTAAGAAATAATTTGAGCCCAAGAAAATATACCTAGAAGACCTGCTAGCAATTTTCTTTACTCATTGCGGTTTAAACTCATACATCGTGACAAGTGCAAGATGTCATTATTTGGTAGCTATAGACAAAATGTTCTCTAGTTACACAAATATTCTATATTTCAAAGATTTCATAACCAAAAGAGGGTAATGAAAGATTAAAAGTGAGTTTAAATATAATTGGTAATAATTCAATTATAGCCCTATCTTATTCTTGTCAACCAATGAGAAGAGATAAGAGTAAGTCTCACACAATTAATCAGAACTTAGAAAGTTCAATTTAGTATTTTTGATAATTAATTTCTTAATAGAATTAACTACCCAATTAATTTACTAGTTAAGACTAAGATCCAACTTGACCTCCCACTTATTAACAAAGGTCTGACCAATACGAAAACAAGTAGGGCAAAAGGTAAGCGACAAGCGTTAATTGCATTTAATGCAACTCTTAGATTTATGAGACAGGTCTAGACATTAGTAAACACGTAATAATGTCAAGAACATGTTTAGTTCTCATCTTATGCCTCGAGCACGAGGTCTGACAAGGACTACCAGATTTAAGTCAACCAATCAAGAACGCGCAAAAATAGTTAGAGGTCTGACCAGTGAACCGTAATTGCCATGGGTTTGAATTGACCCTGATGTCTGACCAGAGAGGCCAAACCAACTGCACGTGTTCTTGGTTGGGTGGAATTGACTTAAAATTTTCAAAGAGGTATGCACATAAATGTGTTAAAAACGTGTACAAAGAGGCATGCAAAACAACTTTGTAGCACTAATTTTAAAAACCTTTAATAATGACACTATAGTGACATGCCATGGTTCACGGTAACTCCAATCGAACACACAAAGAAGCGGAGAATCAGGTCAGCATGAATCGTATTAAAAACCTGAGTTCTTTAGGAAAATCCTCCTTAAACTTCTCTTATAGTTTGTTCTAGTAGATGATGTCACACCCCCAAAATATCATAGTATAATAGCAGCCGAGGGAGTGTGACTTCATGATTATCATACTTCTAAGCAATACAGAATGACCTCTATATGAGACGTTTTAAGAAAATTGATCACTTGAATTAGGAAATAATAAATTGTTTAAACATTCAGCGGAAGCATAAAAATAGACGACACAACATCATTTTTTTAAATAGTACAAGTGATCTTCAAATAACGGAAAATGACTGCAATGCATGAGACTTCATATAGCATCTTCGTTCTTAATACCTAAGAAAAACATTGCTAAAGTGTCAACATAAAGTTGGTGAGTTCATAGGTTTGTTTAAGCAGAAAAGTGTAGTGTTTGTGAATCACAAGATTTCATCCACATATGACAATATAACAGATACAAAGTCATATAAATTGCATTACTATTGTCTAAGCTCATGACACCGAAGCGTTAACATATACCAACAATAAATGAATGCCCTTGCAGGTGTCTAACCCGGGACACCCGTAGTCTGACTCAAATGAAACTGTGTTTGCTTGACTAATGTCAGTCCAAGACAAACAGGGATTGTCAATCCCGATAGATCTATCCATAACATTCGCGCTCACAAAGATTGACGGTTCATGATAAATCGGGCAAATATAGCAACTTGGGTTAAATCGGGACTTAGACCAATCAGTAATGAGTAATTGTACTTGTATTCACACGTTTAAAATAAGCAATGTTCTCACCCCAAAAGATGATTTAAAACAGTAGAGTAGGGGCTATGAAAACTCACCTTGACAGTTAATCGTTGGAGATTGAAAATGGATTAAAGCACGTCAGACAACGAAACACCTAAGTAATTATGACAAATCTAAGTTTACATTCTAAAATTAATGTATGCAGTAAATTATGCAATTGGTCAAAAGGGAATTGTCGTTTAGGAGTTAACGTCTTACGTTTTCAAAGTGTTGATTAAACCGTTGGCTCTAGGGATGGCTTTACAATTATAAGTATTTAGACGCATTATACAAGATTGATTATGTGTCGCTACTTATATTCTACAGTTCGATATCTCAAGAATATATAGCCATCATTTATTGGGCTCCTCACTAAGTTTTATATATTTTATTCATACGCAATTGACAAGTTAATCTTTAATTTTCAGTCATTTATTTATCGCGGTTCGTTCGAATTCGTTTATTAAGTTATTATTTATTTACCGCTACTACCCTTCAGTTTTTCCATTATTGTCACGTTCAGTCCCTTATTCTTTAAAATATTGTTTGTCGAAGTTTGGTTCTTCACCTTTTAAATTTCTACGTTTTAAACCCGAGATGAACTTTTAAATATTTTTAGAGTCAAAGCATTTTTTATTACAGTGTTAATTCGTTATAAAATTAATTTCGTTATTTATTACTCCTAATTCGTCGAAAAACATTGTTTTTAGTATTCTATTTTTGAGTAAATCGTTGTTTCGTTAGGAGTTTAACCCATTTGTTTTGCGTCTCGACAAAGGGACAGAACAAGGACTCGAAAACATGCATGTTTCCATACTTCTTTACGTCTAAGATTTACAAGTTAAATATCACAATAATTATTTCTATATAATATAACCCCACATGGCCACCCTTTCTTTTCCTTTTTCTGATTAGGTCGAGCCTAATAGTGGGTTGACAGCCACTGTTGTTGTGTCTTCTTCTTGCACCCAACGCACCCTTAATTATTTGCTACTTGTTTTCCTTCTTTACCACATTATATACGCAACGCATGTGTAATAGTTCTTCCATTTAAACCCGCATGATCCCAAATCAAAATGATGATTACGAGGGTCTTTATGTTGAGACATAAGGACGACTGTGCGTTTTGAGCAGACCAAACAAACGGTGTTGTGGTTGCTATCCTTTTCGTTTCCTAGTTGTGTATGCATGTATTTAAATGGTTTTCGAGATTGCTAAGAATTGTTGGTATTACAAGGTTCATTACAAAACCCATACGAGCACACCCTTGCTCGGTTTCTTTAGGGCTGCGACGTCCCAACAGGTGAGCCAAAGCTCACTGTGGTTCATCGCATGCTAGTCGGCTAAGCCCAGGTTTCTGTCATGGCCGACGCATACTAATGTTGTGCAAGGACGTATAACCTAACGTCGATTATCTAATGCAACGGTATGATTGTTAGGGTTACATGGATGATTCAAAGGGGACACGCATGGTTTATACCAATGTGGTTCGTGAACACGTCGTGCAAAGCTGATGGCCCTATCTAGGCTTTGACAGGCTAGACTTGCCTGGCTTTTGGGTGTACGTAGGTTTACAATGTGTAATGTTATATTAAGGATAGGCGTTTTGTACGAGGGTGACTTACCTAGTTCAAGCTTGTAGATCGGTGGGAGGAATGATGATGATAAAGAGCTCGAACCACTCTTGGCCCTTGTAACCCATCGTCCCCTTAGCTCTTGCGCCCCAATGAAAATCCTTACTCGAGCCGTATCATTTTAATTGGTTCTTGTTACTCAAATATAGTTTGCTGATAGAAATATCGAGGTTCATGCTTGATCCTCAATTATACTGCAAAGTGGTTACTAGTCTCTGAGGCTATGCTGTAAATGACATTATTTACACATACTATTGATGGATATGATACTATTTGTTATGATTTCTCTTTTCTAAAACTGTTAAAGAATAATGCTATTTGTTGAATTGAAATTTGAAGCAAAAGAACGAGGTATGGGATTGATTTTGGAAAGAATGTAAGTTGTAGGACTCTAGATTAAGAGATGTAATGACATGTGTTGGCTTGAACTAATTTTGAATTTTTTCTACTGATTGAATTATGTTAGGATTTGTATATTTAGCCAGGCATTGCGAATGGGAAAAAGGTACCGAATTACTAATTGAGGTATTGAATACGTCAATGGTATACTGTTTTATTTAGCTAATATTTAAAATTATTGTCCATTTTTATAAGTTTTATTTATTGAATGTCACTTATGGACGGGTTCACAAAAATACATATAGTCACGCCTCGACGACTTTGTTTTGCAAGGCGTTGGAAAAATATGGATTTTTTTTTTGTACGCGTTTTCTAAGTTACCCCTTTTTTTTATCGTAAACAAAATGACGATTTTTTCGCATTATTATAAAATCTTTAAAACAGCGTACAAATGTTGTAAGTCGCTTGAAGGTAACTTTTTTAGAACTGTAACGGTAAATTTGCAATTGCCTTGCGGTACCTTACCTTTGCGTCGCGTTATAAACGACAAGGAGTTCTAATTTTTTCCGACATGGTGCTACATTAGGACTATTGGATTTTTTATACCAGCCGGTGGTTTTGTAACAAACTGAAGAAATTTCGGATTTGTTATCATGACTTACTTTCTACACTTTGACTTTTTAGGTCGATTTGACTTTGTGGACTTTCGGGTCATTTTATTGTCAAATAAATACGTATTACCGCGTAACCGGTAATGTTCCAAAACATATTTAAAAAAAATAAATCATATTTATTATCACATATCTATCAGGTGCAATCTATTTTCAACTCATTCGACTTGAAAACGAAAAAGATATAAATTATTTCTAAGCTGACGTATCAAAAACGAGCCGCTAGATCACGTTTTCACGACTCGGACTCTAAATCAATTTGATGTAGAACTACATTTCTGACAACTTTTCAGTTTTACCCGAGACCTGGTAAAACGAGCGAAAAAAAGGGTAAAAACAGGCACCCGCAAAGATTATACGGGACAAAGAAATGCGGACTCACAAAAATAATTTAAAATTTGTTTTTTTTTGATTTCAGTATTATGTTATAATAATATTAAATACAATTAGTCATCATTTTTAAGTATAAAAAGCGTTGTTGATAACGCGAATACTCGAGCTTAAATCCATTTTTATTTCGGGACGAGACGAAACCGGTTCACAAAATGAATTATTTTATTAAATGTTATAAAATATTTATGAAAATTTATCAAGCGAGAATACTCATTTTTATCGGTAAAGAAAATGATTTGGAAGACATTGAGCAGAGTTTCAGGCATGGGTTCATCCGTTAAGTCGCTCAAATGAGCCCCGAACCAATATCTTATAATAGATTACACTACATCTACACATTAATGGTCCCTGTTTTTGTGGTAATATTTTCAATCTTTAACCCTAAACTATTAATCACTTGTCACTTACTTTAAAGTTTTTTATTATAAATAAACTTTTTATAATATTTCATTTTCATTTTTATAATAAAATAACACCACCACCACCATTTATATCTCTCTCTCCTCATTTTTGTCGGCTGCCAACCACACTCTCTGGCCACCGTTCGCCGCACCGGCCACCAATCAAAAACCACCAGCCGGAACAAAGTTTTTTTTCGGCTAGATAACTACAATAAATGATAACAATAGTTGATCAAGCTCCGAGTCTCTACCCGATCCAATTAGGTCCCACATCCATATTCATCATGTCCTTTTTTCGGCATGTTTCGGCGAGCTTATCGGCAACAGCCAGGACGGCTCACCACACTCACGCACCACCTCACCTTATCACCACTCATAGATCGCGCCAATCTTCATCAATACCATATCCACGCTACATGCTGCAATCCCGTCGCCTAGCCACTCACCCACCCACGGCTACCATCACCCCAGCCACAACACCACCAAAGGTGCGTTGGGTTTCGGGTCACCACTGAGGTTGCATTGGGTTTTATGATAACACCACAAGGGTGTATTTGCTTCCGTGGCTAAACCCGAAAAGGGTGTTTGTCTTGGCAGCCACCACGACCCACAAGGGTGCGTGGGGTGTCGGGTCAAACCACCAGCCAAGGTGCGTTTAGTTTATCAAGAAAGCACATAGGGTGCATTCGGTTTGGGCTCTTTTATCTTATGCTCAACAAAATAGGGGTGCGTCGGGTTTGGTAATATCTACTCAGGGTGTGTTGGGTTATGGGTGGCAGCCAACAAAAAGGTGTGTGTCGCTTGGTGGTTCAGTAACAAAGACTGCGTATGGTTTTTATTTCTTAAGAAAAGGGTACGTTCGGTTTTCATAACCCATTAGGGTGTGTCGGTTTTGTTTTGGCAACCGAAGAAGGTGGCAGCCGCCACCATAGAGGTGCGTTTGGTGTTGATAAAAAACCACCTAGCCCTTTGCGTTGAGTAAAAGGAGGGCACATTGGAGTGGGTTGCAGTTGGTTTTGTATCACCCAAAAAGGTGCGTTGGCTGTGCATAAACAAACAGATGGTTGTGTTTTGGGTTTTGTTTCAAAGAGAGTTGTTTGGTTAGATGTTAACGGGTAGGGCTGCGTGTTGGTTGTTATCAAGATTTAGGTTCGTATTTGGTTTTATATAGGGATACAAACTACGGTGCGGTTGAATGGCGGGGAAAAAAACACCATAGAGGTTTGCGTTTGGTTGGCAATATGCCAATAGGGCTGTTTGGTGATAACTGCAAGGCTGTGACGGGTGTGTTTCTGGGCATAAATGGAACGCACTAAGGGTGGTTTGGTTGTGCAGAGAAAACTTCTACAGGGGTAGCGTTTTGGTTTGTTCAGATACTCTATAATTATAAGGCGCGTTTTGGAGATAGTTTCGTGGAGAGGGGATACACCAAATGGGGTTGTTTGGGAAGCAGAAAACCCCCAAACAGGGTGTTTTGGGACAGCAGTGCGCGGATAGGTGACGTTTGGGTATTTGTTTGGCATAGGTTAAACACCATTAAAGGTGTGTTTGGTTGGTTGTTTTAAACAGCTTTCGGTTGTGTTGGGTTACAATAACCCACATAGGGTTTTCTTGCTATATGTTTTAGTTAGTATTAACTTTGCTTAAAATAAGTACTTATTAAAACATGCGTTGTTTTTAACGTAGATTGGGTTGATTTAAAGGGAAAGCGTTGAGTTTTTTGTAAAGATGGGAAATGTCTCATAAACAAAAAGGTCTCGATGATGAAATTTCTTAAAAAATGGTATATACTTATTATTTTTAGACTAACTCTTATCGTCTTTGAGGCATGATAAATGGGACTAAGTTATAATTTAAAGTGTTTTTAATACGCGCTTCAGTTTCATAATACTCGACAACAAACAAAATATATTGTTACCAAAAATGTTATATTATAAATCCCGGCTAGAAAATAAAGTATACCTTGTTAGGTGAGACGGACTTTAGAAAACACCGTTTACTTAATGGTAAAGGTTTTAAAAGTTACGATTTCGTCTCGATGCTAAGAAGATGTATGGAGTTATTTTGATAGATTTGGCGATTCTCCGAAAAGTGTTTGTCAAAACCATTGGGTTTAATTAATATTTACTCACGCTTATTATATAGACTTGCAAGGTTCTATAATAAACTTCAAATTAATATTTTGATTTTCTGGTCGTTTATTATATAATTCACCATATGACTATATTAATTGTTCATCTTTTAAGGTTTATTTATATGGAATATTTTTCATACTTGTTATATAGATTCACCATATGGAATTATATATTGTGGAGTTATTTTACCGAACCAACCCACCAAACAAACTGCCACTCGGAACCTAAATCTTTTTATACTACGGGTCGCGTTGACTGGAATTCATTCATCGGGTAACTAATTCATTTATCCCTAAAACTTAGTGGTTTAACAGTTAAGATAAACGGCAACTTCTCGGATCAAGCCGTTTCATCTTCCGTTGTGTTGTGCATATTAGATGCCTACCTATCAATCGTTATTCAACATCAAGGTAAGTTCATAGCCCCATGTTTTACTTGTTTTACATATATTTTTGGGGTGGAACATGCTTGTTATAATGCATTTACGTGGTTGATTTACTGTTTGTTTACAATACTCATTTATATTATCTCGCGAGGTGATACAATACTTGGTTTATTTTTTGGAACGTACGCATACTATACTTTATGATTACGGATTATCTTAGGTTGCATGAACTGTAAATCACCTTCCCCGGCTCGAGCTCGCCCGCCCCCCCCTCCGTAATGCGAATGTATGAAATAGATCTATTTTGGGATTGTACAGTTCCACGTTCGGGGTAACTAGCCATCACTGGGAACAAACGTAATACCATGTGGATGACGAGTGGATTGGGCCTGCTGCGCGGCCAACAGTCATTACTGCCCGGGTGTTCTTGTATGGGGAACAACCATGAGGGGAACATATTATTTTTATTAATGCATGGGTGTTTCTTGGGAGGGAAACACCATGATGGAGTAAATATTATTTTCATTAATGCCTCGGGTGTCTTGGACGGAACACCTACGATGGTAACATCTTTACTGTGCCTTGAATAACGTGGCGATAATACAAGTTACGTACTGTTTCATGAACTTTATATAATGGTAATTAGGGTTTATACACACTTGAATAAAAGTAGGCAATACATACTTTGCGATATTGTGAACCAACTTTTATACCGTACATTTTGGGACTTATTTGGGGGATTGAAATGGTCTTGCATACTTTACAGTAATTGATTTGCTATAAGAAATCATACGTTCATTTTGGCTAAGGACATTTAAGGATTCAAATGGTCACACAATTATTTTATGATTACTGTGGGAGGACAGTGTCACTAAACGTTTTTTTATGTCATGTATTGATACAGTGGGCAGATTACTTTTATGTGGACTAACGTTTTATATTTAAAGGAAAAAAGTATGAACCTCACCAACTTTAATGTTATCACTTTTAAGATTGTTTCCTCAGGTGATAGTTGCTTGGATTACTTTGTGGGCATTGGAGGTCTTTACATTACAAGTTTTTCATGGTGGATGCATTTATGGGACAACTATTATTATTGATTTCGAAAATCATCGAGATTGTTTTACAACGTCACTTTTAGAGGTCGTTCTCTTGTATCTAGCGCTGTGTAATATGATAGTGCAACCCTTGTGGTATTTCGCTGCGTTGTCTTATTTTTTGAGGTGTTACAGATTGGTATCAGAGCACTGGTTATAGAGAACTAGGTTGCTTATTTTACCCTAGACGTCTAACCGTTTTCACAAACATGATCACATCAAACATTATACAATGTGCATCACACTATTGTTCTATGTGCTTATATTACTGTTGCTGGCATTAGTTGCTTACGTGATCATAAATAATTATAAATATATCTATGCATTGCATTTCCCTTCGCGTATATCGTACGGATTTTATTTTTATTATAGATGTTATTATATAAATACCAGAATAATTTTTAAGACTCCATTGTGGGTTGCACAAATGTCTCATTCATACTCGTCAGACATTGTGGGTTTGCGCAAAACATGGGTCTCAACTTCGTTTCATCAGAAATTGTAAGTTAAACAAATGGTTCTTAAGGATATTATTTTTCATCATAGCTTTTATTACTATATTGTATTACAACGGGAGACCGTATAATTTTTCGTTTACATGGAATTATGTATGGAAATCTAGGTATTACAAGTCTTGTATAGCGGGATCTTGTATATAGAAGGTTTGATATGTTAATTGCTATTTGTAAACAAAATACTCCGTCATAGTTCTGTTTACATGGGTTTATGTATAATAAATCTAAGTAGTACAAGTCCTCTGTATGGCGGGATTGTAATAGGAAGGATTTATTTGAATCTGCTATGTTGACAGAAGTTCATCGAGACTTTTACCTGGTTTTCACTCTAACTCAAGGGTTACTCATTTCCCTATCTTGAACTTCTAGGTCGATATTTTTGGGTAGTTTTACTCCCTGCTTCCAAAGACGAGTTTGGAACACTCGTCCATACTCAGTAGAACACATTGATCATATGTCAACCACTTGTAGTTATGAGAGTACGCGTATTGACCGGGAAATTATTAAGTAGGTTTGTTTATAAATCGATTTATTTGATAAGGGTTTGGGACGCAGTTAATTTAAATAAATAAATTTTAAATAACGAACCATAAGTTTTATCATTCTTACTTACAAAATTTGGACGCTTCTTTATGGTAAATAAGAAATTATATAATGGAGTGTGCTTCTAGGTATCCGATATGCACGAGTATGAACTGAAATCGATAATCACCAGAACGTTTTTTAAAAGGGGTCTAGAGACACATTCGCTGTCGTTGCCACTCATGCTGATTCATTAGGCTCTTGTCTTGAACCATTACTTATCTCATTCTTAAGTTATTACTTTTTGCCGTTGCTAATCCTGCGCGATCACGGAACTATTGTGGAAAATAACAGACTTGTTACACCATGAGTTAATGGAGTTGAGGTGATTCGTCTCAAACTAGCGGACTGAGTTACATAATCCGCCGTCTATCGCATAAATCTCTTCCGCAGTGCTCCTCCCATTTGTTAAAACTTTATTCTAGGTATTATTGTTTCTCGGAAATGTCCTAATTCGCGGCAATCCCATCACCATTGTTATATAGTGACGGTTATAGTCGCTTTTGCGTTTGGGTCCTGAGCTTAGATTCCCGACTGATACAACCTTTATCAAGTAGGTAAATGCAACTCCATTAAACGAGATAAAACCTTTCAATGGGGATACAGATAGTCGGATATTCATTATCGGGCAACTAGTATGGGGTGACTTAGTCGTGATTAAATCTTGTCCTTGCCAAGTAAGTTGGGGTACTTAGACAACCATAAGCCCCACGTTGATTGTTGGAATCCTAGGTACCTTACAGATAGTAGAACGAGACTCCATCCTCGGGGAACATTTAGGAAACTTATACACACCATACTCACGCGACTACCCCTTCTTCTTGAGTTTTCACTATAATGAGGACTTTCACTATAACGCGGTTTTTATGACCAGTCATAGATCTGTAATGATATATTCTAAGATTAACCATGTTGATGGAATAAATATCCTGACAACTAGCCAAATTTTTGGTAGATTGAGGAAGTGTAGAAATACATAATTTTGCTGGAAGAAAGTTTTCAGCGTGTTCGAATTATGAACGGAGTTATCAAAAACTCTTCAATTTTTTCTTTTAGGTCACACAAACGGTTCACACGAATTTATTTAAGGAAATGAGATTTTCTTAAGGGGTAGGTACCGTGTAACTACTGTACGTGAAGATAAAAAGGATGGTGGTAGTGGAGGTGTAGGTGCCTCATCCTCAGCTGGTACATGATCCTCTAGTAACTGTCGGGCAACCTCCTCGTAAGGATCCTCAGATGGAATACTCTAAGATCGAGCCTTAGAGTGAACAGAAGTATAGGTAACTGCGGAATCAGCTGACATGACTACTGTAACATCCGAGAATTTTCGAATTTTTGAATGACGATTTCAATCTTTGACTTTTAGGGTCTGGCTTGACTTATAAGAACGATCATCTAAATCACGTATTCACGACTCGGACTCTAAAGCAATTTGATGTGAAATGATATTTCAGACAACTTTTCAGTTTTGCCCGAGACCTGGAAACGAGCCGAAAAGGGGCTAAAACAACACCGCAAAGATTATACGGACAACATACAACGCGGACGCACAAAAATAATTAAATTTGTTTTCAATTATCAGTATTTATTTAATAAAAATATTAAATAAATTAGTCATCATTTTTAATTAAAAGCGTTGTTGATAACGCGAATACTCGAGCTTAAATCCATTTTTATTTCGGACGAGGCAAAACCGGTCCACAAAATGAATAACAAATATTTTATTAAATATTATAAAATATTTATGAAAAATTATCAAGCGAATACTCATTTTTATTGGAAAAATGATTTGGAAAACAATGGCGAAAGTTTCGAGATTTGAATCGTCCGTTAAGTCTTTCAAATGAGTCCCGAACCAATATATTATAAAAGTTTCCCAAAAATTACGCATATGGTCCCTGTGAAATAATTACATAACCCACCCTATACTATAATAAATTTTCTATTTTATTTTAAAACTTTTATATATATATAATTTTCATTTCATTTTCATTTCATTTCCATCTATTATAACACACACACACATTATACAACACACTCTTCTCTCCCTTTATCCGGCCGCCACCCTCACCGTCGGCGACCACCACCACAGCCGCCGGAAAAGTTTTCCGGCGAGCTTTTCCGGCCAACACCAAAAATCCTCCCCATCTCCCGATCTATCCGATCCCCACCATCACTCTCCCTCACTCGCGACTCCGCACCACCATCCCCGCCACCACTGCTGTGCACCACAAAGGGTGCGTCGGGTTCGGGTCAGACCCGACAATGGTACGTTTGGTTCGTGGGCAGCAGCTAGGTATGGGTTTGGTTCGGGTATAAATGCCACAAGGGTGCGGGTGGTTTGTAACAACAAGAAAGGGGCGTGTTTGGTTGTGGGTTTATACCACCCGACGAGGGTGCATTTGTGTCGGGTTATGGCTGCGGGACAGCCGGGGGTGTTCGTTTGGTTTGTGGGTTCACAACACCTCGAGGGTGCGTTGGTTTTGTATAGAAACAAGAAAAGGGTGTTTGTTTTCATGATTTAGCAGCAGCCACGAGGGGTGCGTTTGGTATTAAAGACGAGCGAAGGGTGGTTTGGTTTAGGTTGGGTTTATATCACCGAAGGGGGGTGTGTTTGGACTGTCACAGCCGCGGGTGCGGTTGGTTTGGTTGTTCGCCGCTAGGGCGCGTTAGTTTTGGGTGGCAGCCACCCGACGCGGGTGCGTTTGGCTGTGACAGCCCGCAAGGGTGCGTTTGGTTGTTATGACAGCCACCACCAAAAGGGTGTGTTTGGCTGCTGGTTCTATAACCCATCCGGGGTGTTTGTTTTGCGGTATAACAGCTGGGAAGGAGTGTTGGGTTTCATAGTGGCATTAGGGGTGTGTTTGGTTTTGTTAAACGACCTAGCCAAAGGGTGCGTTTGGGGTTTTAGAACGCATAGGGAGCGTTTGGTTTTGATGACAGCCTCATAAGGGGTGTTTGGTTTAGTAGAAAACCCTCAAGGGTGCGTTTGGTATAACAAGGTATACACAAAGGGTGTGTCTTAATTTATATAAATCGAATAAATCATAAGACTTTATAAACATAAAACCGGATTAAATGGTGGTTAATGGTTAAATAAATGTGTCATATTATTTAGTCTCGCCTAATTATATATAGTGATCACTCAAGTAAATCGCGACACGAATAGATTGAAAAATGATTAAGTTATATAAATTTTAAGACTTTTAATTTGTAATATTCCAATAACTGGATAAACAAACGGAAACTATACTTTTCAAATGGGATAACTATTTTAGCAAACCGTCAAGGAAACAATATACTAGATTATAAAATATTATTTTATATTTTATAATTGTCAACTGGGAATTAACATCATAACCTTTGTAAAAGCTTTAAAAACATAATGTACATGATTTATAACTTTAAAACGTACGTTTACTTTTATGCTAAGAACTTTTATTTATTTAAGTGGTGATTTTCTAAAACGTGTCGAATTATTTTGTTTAATCATTTACTCACGTTTCTTAAATAA